>JAODGE020032518.1:6850054-6866049 GCA_027574965.2 Ecitophya simulans | reverse complement strand
TCCAGCGTTCTTTCTCGTCCTGCGAGTTGGCCGCCACGGTCAGGGCGCGATTGCCGCCGTAGATGATCAGTCCGTAGTTGGCCAGCTCTCCCTCGGGCTCTTCGATCAAGACGCCGCGGAGCGGCATGTGGCCGTGCACTCTAAACTGAGTGTTGCCCGCTCGGGACGTGTACAAAAGAATGTCGGAAAACTACAAGAAAACAAACGATAAACGCTCGCAACCGAACCGAAACGCAACCAATCACAGCAAGTACCAAGAAAAACATGCGCTGCTGATATCCCTTCTTCTTGGAAAGCTTGAGCAAACATCCGTGCCGGATGAACTTTCTGCCGTCCTGGACAATGCTGTCGTATCCAATAACGTCTCGTTGGAGTTCGCAGAGTGTGGCGAGATTCTCGGAGACGGCGAGCGTTTCCAGGACGGGTTGGATCAAGTCCTTGAGGGTGTTGTTGACGGTCATGCAATCGCAGCGATCGGGATGACTCGCAGCGTAGTTTTTCAGCAAACGTTGCAACAACGACTGATAATGCAGCAGGCGGTGCAGCGGCTTCAAGACGAAGACGCTCAACGGCAGGTAGCACACTTTCTGCGTCTCGAATTCCCTGTACAGCTGCTCGAAGCGAACGTTCTGCTTGGAAGCCTGATCCAGCCGCTCCAGGACCAGAGCGTGCCCATCCAGATACTCCTCGTAGACGGGCAGCAGCGGCGGAAGATGCGCCAAGAGAACGTCGGCGATCTTGCCGGAATTGTTGTTCGGCCCGCCCTGTCCGTCCCAGTTCTTCATGCGTTGTTCTAGATCTTTCACCAGTTGCGCATGGGCGTGCGCCAACGGCGCGATCAAACCGAGCAGAATTGAGCATTCCTCGAAGCCCTCGCGGAAAACTTCCTCCCTGAAACACTGTGCAAAACACGTCGGCGTTAACGAGCGCCACACGGCACGTTCGTCGCACTCACGGTGTTGATAACGTCCAAGTCTTTATTGTACGTTATTTCCGTGGTGAGGATCTCCTTGGCGATGTAGTAAATCTTGTCGTACTTCGGCGTCCTCTTCTTCACCTCGCTCTCGATGTCGGCGATAATCGTCGTCGTGTTCGCGCTGATATTCGTGATATTCGCATTGTTGCCGATGCCGTTCGAGTTGCCATTGATGTTCTTGTTGTTCATGTAGTTGTCGCTCCTGTTGCGATTCACGGGCGACGCGTCGTTATCGATCGGGGAGAGGATGTAGCTGCCGTTGGAGTCGTTCAAAGCGTCGCTGAAGCCGTTGCTGGTCACGCTCGACGTCTTGGACATGGGCGTCGAAGCGTAGAAGGAATTGTTGTTCTCCGCGTTCTCGTTGGGACTCGCCGTCGGTGCGGTCGGCGACGGCGCCGAACTTGTGACCATCGGCGGGACGATGGAGATATTCGCGCTGCCGTCGTCGTCTACGGACAGAGAACGAAATAAATATCGGCACGAGGAAAACACATAACGTCCAAAAACTCCAAGTATTGTAAATATGCTAGAGGGGACTTCAGATTAATTGGGACATAACTGGCGAAAATAACGGACGATACGATGGACGGACGCATTCCTTGCGCGAGCATTTGCAACACGATAAGAAAATCATTTCGCACGAGCTTGTAACGGGGATATAAATCGTGCAAACATAGAAATATACCTTGGACGGGCGCGTCTAAAACCAAAACGCTACGGCAACATTCAACATTCCGACACATGAAGTTTCGCAAAGATCTCACCTTCGACTCCTCACAATGTCACTTGCATGGGGGGCGCGGAGTCACACAAGCGCAATAGATTCGATAAAAATTGATGAGATTTATTAATATTGATTGTGTTTTTATACATTTTCGAATGTCGTTCGTCAATCAATCAAGAAAACATTCGGTTGCATGGGTCCAACAACGGAAATGTATAATAGCGCGTTATATTCGAGCGAAAACGTGAGACATAGCGAATGCATCATTCAATATAATGTACTGTAACAAACGAACATGACGACGGAGAATAAAATCGGAATCAAAACGAAGCTCTCGTAAACGTTTCCAAATTCAATCGGCCGGCACAGAAAGAATGAAAGCATTTTAGGCCCTGTTAAATTCGATACTTATTTGAGCATGGGTTCGTCCTCGTTTATCGTGTTCGGCTTGTTTGTTTAATACTGTTCGTTTAATTCGAGCGCGTGCTTGCGATTACTTCCGTTATGTTTTACGTCATCGTCGGTACAATTATTTACGTTATATATTCATTATACAATTTTGTTTTGCGTCTGCTTTAGTTACTATTTCGTATTATGTCTGGGAGTTTTTACTGCTTTTACACTTTACATCGTCCGTCGTTAAGTCGCATCGATCGCCGCAATAATAAATACGAATGCAATATATATGGAAATGGGTCAGCTCGCGTGTCTTTTCTTCACTTAACGATTACATCACTTATATAATAGTGATATTCGGGTTATAAATGGAAATCCGCGCACTAACCGTTAGGAAAACGCAATGGAACGAACGAAATGATCGCCATCAATCGCCTAAATGCTTAGTTATTGACTAGAATATAATGGTGTGTGTGTGGGTTTGTGTGTGGGTGTGTGTTTTATGTGCTTATCGTTTCGTACCCGAATCCTCGCCCAGCACCTTGCTAGTTTTCCTCGCGTTTCCTTCGCACCACGTCTCGTAATAAATGTAATAATAATATATAATATATATCTATATATATATTAGTGTTAAATTTACGAAATATTGTACTCGGTTTGTCTTCATTATAAACATTTTTGTATCAAGTGTATAATCGACTTGAATGAAACAATCTGCACCGTCTGCATCCGGTCGTGAAACAAGATTGAAGAACATATTTGGCACATACATATATCACATGTGATCAACGATAACCAAACGCTGACGAAATTTAAATGCTTGTCGTAAGTATTGTTCTTGCTACGTTAAAACATTTTTTAAAAAAGTTCCATCAACTTCAAAATTCGGAATAATCGATCTATATATTAGCAATTAATTCTATCTACGTAATTTGATTTTATTGGTTGTCATCGAGTAGTTTTCGTGATAGTTTGCTTCCTTCAAACGTCAGATAGTCATAATAATGATAATAATAAAATCTGTGAGTCAACTAGCAACAAACACGAACTTAGTTCCAACGAATAAATTCTGAAATCACCAGCAATCAAACGGAACAAACGTCCAAGTCTACGGAAGATTCGTAAATTCAAAAAACACGTCCAGCCAGAGAATCCTTTCACCACGCGCATTATTTACATTATTTTTTTCCCGTTCTCTTTTTACACGTCCAACCCCGTTTAGTCGCGTCCTTGTTCAATCGCTCCGCCGGTTTAGATGCGGTGTAAATGTAGCGTTGTTTTTAATTAAACTTCAGTCTTTTTAGGCTCCCGATCGTGTCCTTTGCCTCGCGCCGTTTGTTTAGCATTTGAACGTTTAGAAAGACATTTATATGTTTACGACGTACACATTTGGTTGGTAAATTGCGATGGTGACGGATAGTTCTTTTAGAAATTCGGTGCATCACGTGACATATTCATAATTATCGGTAAGTAAATCGTTTTGCGCGTGCGAATTAGAATCAAATGTTAGCGCCTTCGTCGTCGTCGCGATGCTCGAAATCGTCTTCGATCAGGGGTGGAGGAATGGAGGAGACATCGAAAGTCTCCGGCTCCAACGGTTCGGGCTCGTCGCGTTCCATGCGAAAAATGTCGCTGCCCGATTGCGAATCTCCGTCGGGATAATAGCCCTCTTCGAGGTTCTCCGCCTGCATGTGTTCGTACTGATACCCGCACGCCAGCTCCTCGAAACTTCGATTACGAATATATTCGTTGTACTCGGTGGTCTCCGGGTCGACGTAAAAGTAATCGTCTTTGCTGAGGTGCGCGCAGTCCTTGTCCACCTTGTGACGCTTTTGCGGCGTGTGCCGACGACGGCGGTAACCGCGCCTCGGTTCCGACTTACATTTCGCCGATTCCATGCTGCTGGTCGAATCGTTTTCGCTAGGTGGACTGCGTGCTTGAAATAGCGCTCCCTTCGCGACGGGTTTCTTGTGGGTTCGAGTGAGCGGAATCGTAGCAGTTTTGCACATTGGCAGCGAATGCGTCACGGTCATCGGGGTGGACTCCGAGCTCAAGCTGCTCGAGTAATACGGCGAGCATTTGGTTAACTTCAGCGGTACCTTCACCGGTCTGTCCACGGAAGACGTCCGCAAAGAAACGGCAGGTTGATACTGGTGTTTGGCATACTTTTGTTTCTCTTTATCATAACGCTGAGTGTGCACGGTACGCTGTTCCTGAGAACTGCTCGACTTCTCGTCGCTCAACGACACAGGAGCTGCCGAAATGTGACCAAATCTGGCCAAGTCCTCCGACGCGATGGTCCTTGGCGAAGTCGTCTCTAGGTCTGGTTCCTCTATACTAGATCCTAGTCTACTCAGCGAAGTCCTGTCGGTGCCGTAGAATTGCGACTGTGCAATGATGTTCTCCGATCCTGCGGACCAATCTTTCCCCATCATATCCGTCAAGGTGCTACTATCGCCGGTGGAGGAAGACAGCTTCTGGAACTGCAGACTTTGAGCCTTCAACGTGTTGGAGTTGCTGCTGGACCATTCCGAAATGGAATGCGCAATGTCCGTCAGCGAATTGTCGTCGGATTTTAACCCCGAAGACTTGCCACTATTGCTAGATAAATTCTGGAATTTGACAGTGTTGGTGCTATTGGACCATTCAGACAGCGAAAGGGCAATAGAGGTGTCCTCGCTGTGACTACTATGTGTGCACTTGGTGGGCTTATACGCATATCTGACGGTGCCATCTTCGAGCGTGGTTCCCATCGAACTCGTACCTTCGTCCTCGTCCGAATACGAACTGTGCGACTTCGACTTCTTCCTCTGATTATTGTTACCCGAGTGGGAAGAATCATCCGAAGTAGTGGAGCGTCTCATAACAGTCGGCGGACGCAATTCGTTCCTCGATTCGCACACTTGATACTCCGCCGTAAAGACATCGTCCTGCATATTGGACGAGAGATTGAACTCCTCCGAATTGGAGTTCGACCCGGATTTGGGTTCCAGCACTATTTTCACTCCGCTAGGACCAACGCTGAGACTCTCAGAGATGGATTCCGATATCTGATCGGTGGCGACATTCTCGTAGGTGTGAGTCTTCTCCTCTTCGTCGACCTCATACTCCAGGGTTTTGTCGGACAACGAATTCGAATCGTTTTCATAGCTCTGAGTGTTCGACTCCACAATGACCTTACAGGCCTCTTCCGGCGGAGTGATGTAGTGCGTCTCCACTTTGACCGCAGTTGTTTTCGCGGACGTCCCAGGTTCCGGATCATCGGCCACGCTCGAAGGTGGACTAGGCCACTGCTCCGATGACTGACTGACAATACTGCCGCGAAGACCGAACACTCTCGGCAAATCGGGCAAAACGACCGGCGGTTGGAATAGCTGCGTGGTTTGCTGTGTGGAGTTATCGGAGGACGCCGTCTCGTGCATGACCATCAAAGGTCTCTGCATTGGTATCTCGGGCAGAGGCCATTCGTCACTTTCTTGGCTACTCGACGACTGCTTTTCGTTGGTGTCCTCGTCGATGATGGTATCGTCGGAATCTTGTCGCTTCAGTCTCAAACCCCTTTCGGATGTGATAATTTCAATATCGTCAATGGACAACTCTGCCATCTCCGCGGAGGTTCTGCGGTCGTCGGAGATCTGTCGTTGTAAAAGATTGGTCATGTTGGGCAGCTCGCACTTTTCGCTCTCTATACTAGGTTGCTTCGGCAAGGTCTTCACCCTTTTATCGCTGCCTTGTGCGTTACTAGGAGAACCGGAACTGGCGGTACCTTGGTGTGGAGATTCCTCGTGACTGGCGTCGCTCATGGAAGCTTTGATTGAATCGTCATCGGTCTTCTCCGAATTCGAACTCCTCTCGGAGATACGCGACAGTGTCCTCGACAAGAAGTTAGGTGTATTATAGGTGGAATTTATCAAGTCAGGGGGGAATCCGCCAAGAGGGTAGTTATACTTGTCCAGATCATCATCGATTGTTTCTTTCGTCGGAGTCGCATCTGGATCTACCTTGTATACATCGAGATTGCCGATATCTCCGGAATTCTCTCTACTCAAGAAATACTCCTGTGCATAGAAATCTGGATCAACATCATCGATGCTCGAAGAAGCAGATTCCGACTCTCCAATAGGAAACCTCTTCCACGTGCAGCTCATTTCGTGTAAACCACCACGATTTGCAAGACCAAAACTGCCCGAACTAGATTCAGTATCCACGGAATTGCGCGACTCTGCACTGAGGCGATCGACAGAATTCAAAGATGGCTTCTCCAATGAGCCGCCACCCCGTCTCCTATCAGAGAGAGATTCGTCTACTGAAGAAAAGCTGTTTTTCTCTGACGACAACTTCTTCGAGATCTTCTGATGCAATCGTTGAGATAGCTCCGAATCATTCGACCACTTTTCTTCAAACGGATACGGTTTTTTACCGTTCTTATCATCTTCCCCTCGAACAATAGTTAGATCAGATCCTCCAGCAGCGACATCTCCATCTGAACTAGATTCAGATCTATTAACCCCAAAATCTTCATCTATAGTAAAAGCTCTGCCCAGAACACAAATCCTCGGCGAACGAGGACTTCGAGGTTGTTCCAGTTCCGGTGACGATTTCTCCAACTGTTCTTTTGTGGAAAACCTTTCGATCGTTTGGCTCAATCCGATTGCGAAACCGATAGAGCAGCTGACACTTGACTCGTCACCGGTTTTTCCAAGAGAAATGTCTTTTTCGCCACTGGTCCAAGAACCCGTGTCGCTAGAACGCGAGTGGTCACTCGACCGCTTCAGGATATCCAACTTTTTGTTTTGTGTGGGGGCAGTGAGGAGGTTCTTAGCTTCGTCCGTTGTGGGTGACTTGGCAACGTCCTTCGTTGGGGTTGCTTGTTTGCTTAGATTCTCCGCGTTGTCGTATTCGAAACTTTCCTGACCCACGTACTCGTCGCACTCGACAGTCATCCAAGATCCGGTGTCTTCAGAACGACTCCTTTCTATGCTCAACTTGAGTAGTGCATCTTTGTGATCGTTACTGCCGACTCCTAAGAAATTCATGTCCTGGTACTCCAGCTTCATATCACTAACGGAAGTCAAAGATTCGTCCTCACTTGTAATCCTCACCATGGTCTGTTGCAACTCGTGCAATTCAGGTTCACTCTCTTCCGGTATTTCCTTGGCCTTTGACTCCTCGGCCTGCCGACGCTTCGCAATCTTTTTCATTAGTAATTTTTCCACTGTCAGCGAAGCCTTCTTCAATTCCTGCACCAGCGTCGTGTCTGATCGATGCGACGATTCCCCAGACTCGTCGGCGTACTTCATCTCCAGCGAATTGCCCAAACTCAACCTCTCGTTGCTCTGGGAACTGGAACTGCTCTTAGTCTCCTGCAAGCGTATCAAATCTGGCGGCTTACTGACGGTGGGTGGTTCAAAAAAAATATCCGATTTTTCTAGAACCGTTATATCCTTAAGCAATTCCGGCTTCTCCAATTCCTGCAGTTCCTCAAACTCATAGCCTCGCGGAGGCGCAATTTCCTGAGTACCATCAACAGATATCCACACATCCAAACTAGTACCTTCGAGAACCAACTGAGTAGCCTCAGTATCCTGCAAAGTTTCCTCTGTGTCCGTATCCAAAGGTTCAGACATATGAACATCAGCCTCGACCACTTCTCTAGTCTCCACAGCGCGCGGACTATCGGGAGACGAGTTTTTATTCATATTCTCGATAGTCTCCTGCTTGAAATCGAAGTGTTCGGGCGTAGAAACACGCGGTTCCAAATCCAGAGACTTACCAAGTCTCTGCACAGACTTGCCGTCATTATCCGCATCATCTCCAAGAGCCAGTTCCAAACTCTTGGTCAGTTTTTGATCCAAGAGCTTCTTATCCAACTTCTTGGGCGATTTCGTGATAATAATAGCTTCCTCTAGATTAACACTAGCGTTCTCTATCGTGTTGATAGATATCTCCAACTTTCCTCCGCGTTCGCGCACCATTTCCTCTACTTGAGGGAAGACCGGCATGATATCTTTCACTGGACTTTTGACAGTCTTCGTTTGCTTGATGGCAGTTTCATACAACATTTGCTGATATTCCTGGCGCTTCGCACTATCAACTTCTTCGTCTTGAGATTTGGTGCGTTCCTTACTGGAGGTCCTCTTGAATTCCAACTTTTCCAGAGATTTGGCTTTCTCTTTAGTAGCAGGTCGCTTGCTAGACTCCAACTCTTGACTCTTGGTGCGCTTTATCTCGTGGCCAGGTAACTGCAGCGAATCTTGCGTTGGTAACGATTTCTGCGTAATGACCGGCTCGGGCTTCTTGTCCTTCTCCTTATCCTTTTCCAAAGATAGGCTCTTAGGCGGTGTGGGTTTCACCTTGGACATAGGTGGTTTAGCTGCCGGCACTTTGATTTTAGCCGAAGTCGTAACCGTATTAGAAGTTACAGCTGTCGTCACCGTCGTCGTAATTTTCTTAATAACTTTTGGTGCAGTCGCTACAGTCTTCGTCGTTGAAGGTTTTGGCGGGGTGACAGTAGTTTTCGTCTTAACAGTAGGCTTAACCTTCGCGGCGGTCGTCCTCGTAGTTTTCTTTGTTTTGGATACATCAGGTACAATTTGGTCCTTTTCGATACTCTTCTGTTTAGCGGGCAACGTCTTCTTAATAGCTTTCACAACCGTCGGAGGCTTCTTCTCCTCAACTTTGGTCACAGCTGCCGGCTTAGTCACCATTTCGGGTATTTTAGACAATTCCGCGTTTGCAGTTTCCGCAGGTTCTTTCACAGGCAATTCCTCCTCTTCCTCCACCGTGTCGTCTTTACTGGAGAAAGAGTTTAAAGGCGGAAGACGATTAACGGAGATAACAGGGGTGTCCAATGACTTCGCGCGCCTCCCAGCAACTGGGGACTCTAAAGCCTGCTGTTTTTGTAACAACGTAAACGCGGAACCTTCGGAGAGGTTCAACCTAGCGTGCGCGAACAACATTGGACTCTGACCCTTCCTCCTCGACGTGGGGGAACATATTTCGGTGATTTTAGTTTTTGGGGGAACCATCAAATCCTTGATATCTTGCTCGATATCCTCGAACAATTGGGCTTTCTCTTTCTCCTTTTCAACGTCGATTTCCTTTAAATCCTCCTCTTTGAGGAACTCCTGAATAGTAACCTGTTCAGTCATTTCCACAGTGACCGTATCCTCGATTGACTTATCAGCTTCCTTGTCTACCTCCTCCAATGTATCGAGAGTCAAAGTAACCTCATCATGTTCAGGTTCCTCGGGCTCAAAAACCGCCGGCAAATCGGTGGTTTTGATGTTAAAATCATCCTCGGAACTTGGAATAGACAAAGACCGTTCGGATATTCGCCTGAGCTCGGGCTGCTCCTCGTTCCTAGAATAGAGATTATCCGTCCGCCTGGTGGTAGGTGGAGAACCCTCCACCTCGGTCGAAGACATCGTGTACTGTAAATACTTCCTTTCGGATTCGTACTTCAAAATAGATTCCATTTCTTTTCGCATTTGTGGCGGGGAAAATTCCAACTTAGTGGGTGTAGCTTCGGCGCTGCCGAAAACGTCGTCGGAATCGAGCGATTCGTCATCGGAACTGAACGAAGTGATGCGGACTTTCGTCTTATTGCCCTTAAACTTCTTCCCGGGTTGCATTCGGGACTTGATAATCCTTTTAGGCTTAATGTCTGTCTTGATTTTGTCGACTGGAGGTTTCTCAATGTTGATTTTAGGTTTCACCCCAACGATCTCTGGCTTCCTGGAAGGAACCTCCTCGATTTGCTGCAAAGCCTTCACCTTCTGCGCTGGTTTCAAGCTTTCCGTTCGACTGCTCGTCGGACTGTCGCTTTCGATCTGACTTAGCTTGGAATTCAGTGTCTCCAAAATCGCGGGATCGATGCGAGTGATATCGCGTTTGGGACTCGCGACGTGCTGGATGGGTTTCGCGGTTTTGTCAATTTCTAGAGTAACGGGATCGACCTTCGACAAATCAATGTTTTGCGTGAACAAAAATGACGTCGAAGTGGACACGGCGGGCAACTCGGTCGCGCTAGGACTCTTCGGCTTCTTCTGCGTGCTTTCAAAGTCCACCACGTCCGGAACCCGACGCACGTCGGGCTCCTCCTTGGAGGTGCCGTTCATGACGTGTCGTTTGTGCAAAACGTACGGAATGTCACTTTCGTTCTTCGGCGGCAGATTAATGAAGTCCGACTGCGTTTTAGCGCCCAGCACCTCGAACTGTTTCTTGGGCACTTCAAAGCGGGTCTTTTCGCCTTCCACCTCGCGCTTGAGGATATCGAAGTGGCCGAATTCGGCGGCGGGCATCTCGAACTGCGTGCTGTTCCCGCGATACTTCATTATGGGCGGCGCGCTGGGTATTTGCTTATAGAGATAATCTTCGTCGCTCGATTCGGCGGGGGTTAAGTCGATCGTTTTTTGGTGTTTGAGGAGCATACGTCTGGAGTTGGAATTCAGACGCTGCCAGGCTAAGTTATTGGGATCGCTCTTCGTGCGTTCGATGGGTTGGTGCATCATGGGATCTTTCAAGTCCAATTTCCGTGGCTCTATCTCGACAAACACGTCGCGATAGTTCCGCTTGTCGGTATCCGTTTCGGCGGCGACGTTCCTCGGCGGTAGGGTCGGAACGGTCGTGTAGTCATCGCTCTCCTCCATACTTTTGATGCGGTCTTCGTCGAAACTGAAGATATTGCTGTCGGATTCGGTCGACTTGGTGCTCTGCTGTTTGGCAGTCCAATCTTGAATCTGCGTCGGGACGCCGGCGATGGTTTCGGGCCAAATGTGCGTGACACTGCGGCGATCCACCGAGTCGCTTTGCGTGCGTTTCTGCGCTCGCGGTACGGTATTCTGCTCGAGATTGGCAGCCATTCGATTCGCGCGGATGTTCTGTTCGGTCTCGACGTTTTGCAAGCTAATTGAATGAACGTGCGAGGTTTCCTTAAAGTGGGCGCAGTTTCGATTAACTTCGGCGTTATCCTGCGGCCGCTGCTTTTGCGTGCCGTAATTGCGCTCGAACTGAATGTGTCGGTCGTAATCGTGCTTGGGCGATTTGGGTTCGGCGGGCGCGTCGTAGTATTCACTCTTGGATTCGACGGAGGACTGGCGCGAGTCGTACTTAACGCTAGACCGGCGTCGCTGCGAACCGTGTTTCTTTGTCTCGTAATCGGATTTCGACTCTTGGCTGGAGGTGCGCGAACTCATACTGCGCCGCTTTTTGCTAACCACGCGCGTGTCGTAGTAATCCGACTTGGACTCCTGGCTGGAGGTGCGCGAACTGGGCTTGAGGTTTTTATAGAACGACCCGTCCGACTTGCGCGGCACGATCTCGCGCGGAAAGTCCCTCGGATCCTCCATCGCGAACACGTCCGGATGGATGTCCTCGGAACTCTTGCACTTGTGCCGCCTGTCCGGCTCCGAATCGCTGTCGGACGGGACGTACCGACCGGAATCGAGGCTGCTGCTGCGCGCGGCCGCGACGCACTTGACTTTCGCGTATTTCGAGTCGCCCGACGTGCTGCACTCGTCGTCGGAGCGCTCGATGAGGTCGTAGCTGTCGTGCGACACGTCGTCCTGCGAATCGCGCAGTTCGTAATTGCCGGGATCTTCCATAGACTCCTGCGAGTACGCGGCGGTGGTGCCGGGATAACTGCTCGAGTAGACCTTCTGTTCGGGCGCGACGACGTCCTGACGTATCTCTAAGCTAGTATTTTGCGAGCTCGCGTATATCGCTCTGTGATCGTCGCCGTAGCGCGTGACGGGCGACTCGAGCTTGCGTTCGTCCAGATGGGATGCAAACTCGCGCGTGGCGGTCGCGGCCGCCGCCGCCGCCGCCACCACGGCCGCCGCGGTCGCGACGCTCGCCGCATGGTCGGGGGGCTTGACGCGGCGCTTCGCCTGCCCCGAGTCCTCGAAGCTGAAATCGTACAGATCGCGGCAGCTGGCGCTGCGCCGCCACGCGTGCCGCTTGACCGGCGGCAGCGTGGCCGCCTCCGAGACGCACGCATCGTCGGCGTCGGCGCTAAAGTCGGATTGGAACTGCGGGTGCGCGGGTGTCGCGTGGTCGAGGTCGTTTTGCGACTGCGTCTGCGAGGGCGGGCGATTACAGGGCGTCCGGGTAGTAGCGTGCAGCGTGGGGTGTGTACCTGTTGCCATATCGGCCCTGTGAACGGCTGCGCGTACGGCCACAGGCGAATGGCGCGCCGCCGTCGCCGCCGCCGCTGTCGCCGTACGCTGCGGGCTCGTAGCCGCCGAAGTCGCCGGCGAGCCCGATCGCGTCGTCCGAGGAGGTGATGGCGAGCTCGTCGTCCGAGCAGGCAGTGTGGTAGGCCTGGTGTCTGGGGCCGAACTCCAGCACGTAGGAGTGCCGCGGTGGTGATAGGCTGACCTCGTCGTCGGAGAAGTTCGCCCCGTCGCGCACGGATGATACACCACCGCCGCCGCCGCCGCCGCCGCCGCCGCCGTCGACGACGCCGGCGGTGCCATCGCACCCAGCGACGCCGAGAGTTTGGACACTTCCACTGCAAACGCAAGCAGAACACCACGTCGCGTGACGGCTTACGACTTCGGGACCTCCTCGCGCAATCGCCAAAACAAGGAACGAAAAACGCCTACGATAGATACCGATAGAGGGGGCGGGGGCGGGGGGATGCAAAACGTGTGGTGCGACGTGCGCCACCTCCACGCGAGCGCAATACATAACGCACACGACAGAACCAACCAAATATGTATAATATATACATATATGCATATATAAATATATATATATTTACAGAAATCATGTCGTCAAATGATTTTCCTGTGCGCACACGCCGGTAACTCTCAATCGAACACGCAACGGAACGGAAATCATAGGAGAACGAAGGACAAGACGATAAAAAATAAAACTACATACCGCTAAGATTGCTGTCAGCAAGGGGCAACAGGGGATGGGCGGAAATGCTGTTTCCGACCGAGCTGGTGTTCTTGTTGTTGGCGTTCAAATGCGCGCTAGAGTGGCGGAATGACGCCGACCTGCACAAGAGAACGAGGAGTGACCCAACTAGCACACAATCACCATCATAATGCAACTAAGAGCTAAATATATCATCATCATAATCATCAACGTAACAGAACGCAAACGAGTGGTTGTGAGTGAGTACGAGTGACGAGGCGAGAACGCAAAAGTGGCGCTCGGCCGGCCCGAGCTGATGTCTAAGAGAGTGAGAGTGGCGAGATGATCGAGTGACGAGTGATAGTGAGTGAGAGATAGAGAGAGAGCAACTTAAAGAACAGTGAGTCGAAATCGTAACGCAACAGAAACGAAATCAGAATCAGTACAAACATGCATATTACAGTGTACAAAGTGTGAGCGAACTGCGAGCGCGCCGATGCCGCGATTGAACTGACTGTGTCTTTGGTGAGGTCTGTTGGTTGACTGAAACTCTGCCTAATTAGTCCCATCCTCCTTCCCTTCGACAGATATTACGTAATACCAGCATCGGGTACAGCAAATCCCGCGTTATCTAGATAACAACCATGCGCGCACAACACATCAATCACCGCACTGCTCAGCGCACGCACGCATCCGACTACGACAGCATCAACACACACACACAAACGCACGCAAACACTGACGCGAATCGCAAAAATGGTAAAACCAAACATCGAGCGAGCTACGAACACGCCGGCAAATGCTCGCCGGGACTCGAGTGGAGGCAGAAGGGCGTCATGCGCGGGTACGTACCTCTGGAATGTCTGCCGCTTCACGTAGTTGTCTCGCACGAACTCGACCATCTGCTTCTGCGTCTTGCCGCTGTAGCGGAACGAGCTGCCGCGCGACAGCACGCGCGTCTTGTGCCTGGAGACGTACTGCACCGTCGAGCACCGGAAGAAGCCGTGATTCTCGACGCACTTCTTCCAGAAGTTCTTGCACTCGTCGCGCCCCTCGAAGAAGAACTCGACGGTGTCCTTGTAATATCCCTGCGTGCCCCGAAACAAACACGCATGTCAGTAAGGACGCTCCGAGAGGACATTCGATGCGAATTCGCCGCGACGAACACCACTCACGTATCCCTCCGGATGAAGCTTGATGAGAAACTTTTTCCGCTTGAACGACAGCTTCCTGATCTTCGCCCAGGAGAACGTGTTGATCTTCGTGATGTGCTGGTACACGACGATGCCCATGTGCGCGACGGCCAAATTGAGCGGCACGTTCTCGTGATCCTTCGCCGGGTGCAGCTTGATGCCGTAGAGTTCGCAGCGTCTCGCCGTTTCGAGCAGATTCAGATCGGCTTCGGCCGGAGACTGACCGCTGCGAAACGATCGCACGACGCGACGCGTCAAAACAGTTCGTAACGCATTTTGCCAACCAAAGAACCTACGCGTGTTTCTTGTGATTCTCCATGATGCGCCGCTCCATCTCCTGATCCTGATGCGGCACGAACTTGTACGAGGAGAGATAGGTGTGATCCGGATAGTCCTCGGCGACGTAGTCGCCGCACTCGGCCTGCACGATGTAGCTGGCCATGAGGGCGGCGGTGTTGTCGTTGCAGTGCATCAGGCCCGTGGCGAGGTCGCGCTTCACCTGCAGGCAGTACAGGTAGCGGGTGTACTCCTCCTCCAGCTGGCCCGGATCCGGCGTGTAGAACTTGACGCAGAACTGGAGCAGCGGGTCGACCAGCGAGAGGCCCAACTGGCGCGACATCGGTTTTTGCAAGTCCAACCAGTACTGCAAGCGGAGCGCAACGTTGTATTTTAATGTCCAGTCAACAAAAACTGGGGACGAAATTGCGCGCAACCTACTCGGGTGTGCGACATGTCCAGGTACTCCAGGCCGAAGTAATCGGCCTCGAGCAGGTGCAGTTGCTTGCACACTTGGTCGAACAGCACTTGTCCGAGAGCCTTCGCCTGCAACATCAAGACGGTTAATTTGCGCGGCAAGGCCCAAGATAACGCCAGGAACGACCAACGAAACGATCACGAGAACGCAGCGAAACTCGAGCAAATATTATTCTCCGCCTATGCACCGCCCTATTATGTCCACAATTAATTACGAAAAGATATTAAACGACTCGCCAGACGGCGCAGTTGGCTTTAATTGAAGAGCTGCGCCGACTGTACAACAAACAATTCAGCGGGCAATTATCTCGTGACGCTGCTTCGTGTCCGCAAATCTAAAACGTTCGGCCGTAGACGCAAACGCGCGCGCCAATTGAAACGAGCGCTCTCGAGACAGCGAAAATTAATTGGAGCTAATACACGCGATTAAATTGTTTATGAATATCAAAGAAGCAGCAACTCGCCTGCGACCAAAACGCGGCCCCATGCAAACACAATAAAATTGATAAAAATGCCCGAAACTCGTGAAAGTTTACCAGAAGCAGGACATTATCTATTTTTTTTTCGATCTTCTCAGACTCCGAGCGACAGAAATCCGAGAATCATTTCGTGTCCGACGCACCCGATATCGATTGATTTCGCAATATCCGCGCACAATGTAGGAGAATAATTGATAAATCGTCGAGTTTGGATGCGGGCCCAACGTCCAATCGAGAGCGAAACCGTTGCAACCGCTGCGTGACGATCGTTAAGCACGTCGAAGCGAATAAATGGGTTAAGAGCCGCCGCCAGCTGCCCGCCAACCAGCGTATCGAGCATCGTTCGATCCACCGAGCGCGCTGCAAGAGTACCAAAAATCGATGGTGGCCTGCGACAACGAGGGTCGCGCACGCCGCAGCCTCTTTCATACATATCGAGCCATTAATATCCGAGCAGCAGCCGCCAACGATGCCGCGCATGAATTCGTTATGCCGAGGGTGTTACCTGCACTTGAAAAATGGTGACGGTGTCGTCGAGCATCTGCACGCGCATCGCCAACATCTTGCCGCCCTTCTTGGGCGTCGCCGGTGGCGTGCGCGATCCGCCG
>JAODGE020032518.1:6417940-6428259 GCA_027574965.2 Ecitophya simulans | reverse complement strand
GATTTAAGAAATTGCTAAAAATATCGATATATCGAAAAAGAAAATATTGCTAAAAAATAATATCGTTATAACAAAAATATATGTTAAAAAAACTATAAATCGATGTCATTTCGACGGCGGCGTCGTTAGTTTTTATCCATTGCGACAACGACCGACCGAAACCTTCCAAACGAACTGAACGTTTTAATTATGGACGTCCGCAATGCATCGACATATAAATATTCGAAAGAAATCTATGTATCGATTTATCGCGCTCGCTGTCGAATGGCATCCGAAATTTTAGATAACGGTTTTATATTTATATATAATTTTTAATCGTTATATCGATATATCGATTTAGGAAATTGCTAAAAATATCGATATATCGAAAAAGAAAATATTGCTAAACAATAATATCGTTATAACAAAAATATATGTTATAAAAACTATAAATCGATGTCATTTCGACGGCGCCGTCGTTAGTTTTAATCCATCGGTGGAAAAGTAACCGCCCGAAATGCATCGATATATAAATATTCGAAGGAAATCGTATCGATTTATCGCGCTCGCTGTCGAATGTCGAATGGAATCCGAAAAAATCGATACATCGATTTAACCAATTGCTAAAAATGTCGATATATCGAAATATAGAGAATTGCTAAAAAATAATAGAACAAAAATTGAATATCGTTATAATTTCGACGTCGCCGTCGTTAGTCTTAATCCATCGGTGGAAAAGTAACCGCCATGTTGTTAACAGTCTCGTTTGCGACACGTGGCAGTCGAGACGCATAAAAGTCGCGATGATTAAAAGCGTACCGCGTCTGGCGAGCTCCATCGACGACGAGCGGTTGGCGGTCTTCCAAGGCTGTTCGGGGTTCGCGCTCGCGTCGTCGTCATTTTTCTCGTCGCGGGCGCAGACGTTTTATGACGTTTGCAATGTTTGCGCGACGAGGGTGTTGACTCCTGAAAAAGCGGCACGCTTCGGGCGCGCGCCATACGACAACAGGCTGCCGGCAGGCGGCCTTTTCCAGTTTCGGGGAAACGGAAGCGCGTTTGTCTGTCGCTCCCTCGGATAAATATATCTCGCGGACGGGAACCCTCGCGCGCCGCTCAAAAGTGGAAATATTTGATGACATTCTCGGCGGCGCGTGCTCGGGGGCTATTTATGACGACTTGGTTAAATTACCTTGACACCAACGCCGTCGACAATGCGCGCCGCGCTCTAAAAATACGCGCGCTTCTTCGAACCCGAAACGCATCTCGCCGGAGAGAGCGATCCATCCGAGGGGTGGTGGTGGTTTTGCGCCCGCGCCGAATCTAGGATTCGGCGTCCCGCCGGGAGTCGGCGCGAATTGTGAAATATTGAAGATCCATCCGTTTCTGTTTGCGATATTCCCGCTTTTTTACGGCGGCGGCGGCGCAAACTTCTCGCCGAACCGGCAGTCGATTTATATGTCGGGGCGTGAATTAAATTTGAAACGGGGCGCTTCGCGCGCGGCTGTCGGCGTTTTATTATCCAAAATCGATATGGCGTCGGTTATTTATACTTCGCGCGGCGTCTTACACAAACATCCTCGCCGCTCACAAGGATGGATGCGCTGCGAGGAAATCCATAAAATCGTCTAATATACAATCGGGCGCGCGTTTGTTGCTGTTCCCTGGTGCGCGTCCGGTATCGATTCGCGCGCGCGCGCTCCTGCGACGGGGTGGGCGTCGCCGCGGCGGGAATTATCAAGGCGTGGATTATGAACGCGAGCAACAAGTGCGTCGCGCCGCGTTCGTCGGCTTATGAATCCTGCGGAGCCGCCCCGCTGTCATAACCGGCTCGACGGCGGCTCGTTGGTCGCGCCGACGTGGCGGGGATGGCCCTGCCGAGTTGTACATCATATCGGGTGCGAGCGCGCCCCACTCCGATTCATATTTCGCTTAATAACGGCGGGCCGGCCTGCCAGTCGACGCGCGCCTGCCGTGCGGCGACGTCGCGCGCGCAGCAGGAGCGTTTTCGTCCGTCTTCAAGCGCGAGCGCCGCCAGATGGTGAGAGTAAAGCGCGCCCCGTTTGTGCTTGCAGGAGAGGGCGCCGCCCAGCCCGCCGACGAAGCGGCCTCGCCTCGCCTGACGGCGGAGGAAGAGCTCCAGTACAGCGGGGCGCTGATGTGCCCCCGCTGCCAGGAGCAGTTCACCGACGTGGGCGAGTACCTCACGCACAAGGACGAGTGCGCCGAGAAGGCGAAGAAGCACGAGGAGCCGGCGCACTCGGACCCCGAGGACATGGTCGTGTCCGAGGAGGAGGACGACGACGACGAGGACGAGGGCAACGTCGGCAAGCGCTCGGAGCGAATGCGACGGCATCGGCAGGACGCCGCCAACAACAACAACAGCGCCGACGACGGCGCGCAGGAGGAGACCGAGACGGAGCGGCGCGTCGGCTTCCCCTTTCCGGTGCCGGCGCCCGGCGGTCACGTCACCCTGGAGGCGCTGCAGAACACCAAGGTGGCCGTCGCCCAGTTCGCCGCCACGGCGATGGCGAACCAGGAGAACAACGAGGCGGCGCTCCAGGAGCTGGCCGTGCTGCAGAGCACGCTCTTCACGCTGCAGCATCAGCAGGTGCTGCAGCTGCAGCTGATCAACCAGCTGCAGCAGCAGCTGTCCATCAACAAGCCGGGCAGTCCGGCGTCGACGACGCTCGAGCACGAGGACCATCCCGTCGCGGAGTCGCCGCCGGCGCTGCTGCCTCCGAGGGTGGCGACGCCGCTGCTGCCGCCGCCGCCGCCGGTCAGCCAGCCGCTGAGCACGACGCAGCCGACGGAGCACAGGCCGCAGGTCTCGACGCCGATCACGATGCCCCCGAACGTGCAGCCGCCCCTGTGCTCCATATCGTCGTCGCTCGCGTCCACGATCATCACGCACTCCAGCGACCCGCCCTCCCTGGACGAGCCCAACACGCTGGAGATGCTCCAGAAGCGCGCCCAGGAAGTGCTCGACAACGCCAGTCAGGGCCTCCTCGCCACCAACCTCGCCGACGAGCTGGCGTTCCGCAAAAGCAAAGGCTCGATGTCGCCCTACGATTCCAAGGGACGCAACGAGCCCTTCTTCAAGCACAGGTGCCGATACTGCGGCAAGGTGTTCGGCTCCGACTCCGCGCTGCAGATACATATCCGCTCGCACACCGGCGAACGCCCTTTCAAATGCAACGTGTGCGGCAGTCGTTTCACCACGAAGGGCAACCTCAAGGTGCATTTCCAGCGCCACAGCGCTAAATTCCCGCATATCAAAATGAATCCGAACCCGGTGCCCGAACACTTGGACAAGTATCATCCGCCGCTGTTGGCCCAGCTCGGACAACAGCCGTCGTTGTCGCCCGGCGGTCCGCCGCATCCGTCGCACATGGGCTTTCCGACAGGACCCGCCGGCGCGCATCCGTTCCCCACGTCGTCCTTGCCCCTGTACAGACCGCCGCATGGCCCACCGCCGCCCGTGGAGCTGTTGAACAATCGCCTGCCGCCGTCGCCGATCAGGTCGCAGGACCCGCCGCCGCGGATATTCCCGCCGCATCCATTCCTTCTGAAGAGAGAGGAGCAGGACGTGCCCGAGAACCTGAGCAAACCTCTCAGGTCGCCCACGCCGACCGAGCGCAGCGAGTCGCGCGTGAAGGTCGAGAAGTCGGACAACGAAGATGAGCGAGAACCAAAAGCGGGCGCCGAGAGCGACGAGGCTAAGATGGACGAACCGCAGATCACTCCGAAGAGGGAAATCGATACCGACAACGAGACCGAGCAGGAGCAGGAACGTTTCCCTTCGCCCGCGCCCTACGACGAGTGTAGCATTGACAGCAAGTACAGCAACGACGAGGCGATGGATCAAGCCGCCAGTCCGGGCGCCGAGGCGTCCGAAAACATGCAAGACGAGCCGGAGAACTTGTCCAGCAAGAGCAACTCCATAACGCTGCCGTTGAGCATTTCCACCGGGCAGAGATTGCCCGCGAACTTCCCCTACGGCCAGACGGTCTCCTCGCCGCCCAGCAGTACCTCCTCGGGAAGCCTGGGACACTTCCCCACAACTCCCGTCGGAGACCCAGCCAAAGATCCCGCCATCTACGCCAACCTCCTGCCGCGGCCGGGCAGCAACGACAACTCCTGGGAGTCGCTCATCGAAGTGACCAAGACCTCCGAGACGAGCAAACTGCAACAGCTGGTCGATAACATCGAGCACAAACTGTCGGATCCCAACCAGTGCGTCATCTGCCATCGGGTGTTGTCGTGCAAGAGTGCGCTCCAGATGCACTACCGAACGCACACCGGCGAAAGGCCCTTCAGGTGCAAAATCTGCGGAAGGGCCTTCACCACGAAGGGCAACCTCAAGACGCACATGGGCGTCCACCGCGCAAAGCCCCCGATGCGAGTGCTGCACCAGTGTCCGGTATGTCACAAGAAGTTCACGAACGCGCTGGTGCTGCAGCAGCACATTCGCCTGCACACCGGCGAACCCACCGATCTCACCCCCGAGCAGATACAGGCGGCCGAAGTCAAGGACTTTCCGTCGCCCGGCGGCTTCCCGCCGCTGCCCAATTCCATGCATCCATTCCTCAGCCAGGGCTTCCAAGTGCCTGGCCTCTCGCCGCTCGGCGCCGGCGCGTTCCCGGTCGGCATGCGCATGGAGAACGACAAGGAGTACAACAACGACTACATGGACGACGACGACGACGAAGACGACGACATGATGAGCAGCTCCGAGCACAACCTCTCGTTCGCGCATTCGCCCGGCGATCAGAACCAGTCCGGCGCCAACATGGGCTCGCTGAGCTTCTCCAACGAAGACCTGCGCCGCCGCTCGGCGTCCCCCGCGCAGAACGGCGAGAAGTCCCCGGCCCGATCCGGCGTGACCTCGCCGGGCAGCTGCAACGAGCAGCGGTGCTCGTCGCCGCTGCCGCCAACCGTCCAAGTGCCGCGCCCGCCCTCCTCGCAGCAGCCGGGCAGTCCGGCGCCGTCCGACTCCAACTCGCTGGGCGCGCTCGACCTGACGCCCCGCACGCAGCAGCAGCCCTCGTCGGCGACCACCAGCCCCGGACCGGGCGGCATCGCGCCGCCGCCGTCGCTCTTCTCGTCGTTCGGCTTCCTGCCGCCCGGACAGGCCAGCTCGCCGCTGATCTCGTCGGCGCTGTCCTCGCTGACCTCCTCGGTGCTCACCTCCACGGCGTTCAGTCCGCTGCGACTCGCAGTCGGTCCGACCGGTAAGCCGTCACCTCGTACGCCTCTGGTGGGACGCTCGTTCACGCTGTCGTTTTCGTTTGGCACCCGCAGCTGGCCGCGGCAACACCACGTGCAACCTGTGCTTCAAGACGTTCGCCTGCCACTCGGCGCTGGAGATCCATTACCGGAGCCACACCAAAGAGCGTCCGTTCAAGTGCACCGTCTGCGACCGCGGCTTCTCCACCAAGGTATGCGCTTGCGCCGCCGAATTCCGCGGCGGCACACAAAAACGAAAGCGCACGCGCGCGCGCCTCAAGCGCTCGCTCCGAAATCGAAAGCGAGCGGCGAGTTATTCTCGGCGGCGCACAATAGTCGGCGACGTGTCGCGGCCCAAATTAACCGCTGGCCGCGCGCCAAAGTTGAGTTATGTCAAACGTCTAAGTGGTCTATTTTCGACGCGGAATCCCCGCTCCGTCTGGCGCTGTGTGATGATGTGTGCGAATGTCGCAGTTCACGTGTGATTCTTGCAGGCGGACGCCGACGAGTGCGCGTGTGGCGGTCAGAGGCGTATCCAGGATGAAGCGGAGCCGGCCGTCGGCGCCAAGAGGGGCGGCAAGCGCAAAGCGCCGTCGAAGCTTCGTCGCGGCAGTAGCGCCTCGAAGTTTCGCCTGCCGATGAGCCCTGGATACGCCACTGCGCTGCACTGGAGCTCGCTAGCGGTAAGCTGCGCCCCGGCGCGCCCCTGTCGGCCGCGTCGCGCCGCCGCCCCCGGCCGCACCCTCTCCCCGCACGTCTCACGCGCGCCGTTTTCTTCTCTCCGCTTGCAGGGCAACATGAAGCAGCACATGCTCACGCACAAGATACGCGACATGCCCCAGCACATGTTCGACAAGCCGGCCGACGACGCGCAGTCGCAGCCGCAGTCGTCGCCGCAGCCGCAGCAGCTCGCCGCCGCCGCGCCGCCCCCGCCACGCGAGATGCCGCCCCAGGCGGCCGAGGGCGAGCACGCCGCGGCGACGCCGGCGACGTCGCAGCCGCAGCCCGAGCAACAAGTGAAGGAGCCGCCGCCGCCGCCGCCGCCGAAGCGCGCGCCCTCCGAGACGGAACTGCCGCTGCCCAAGCGACCGCCGAGTAAGTCCGCTCGTAATCTGCTCGCGATCATCGGCAGAACATAATGATTAACCACTCGTAATGAATTAACGGATAGGCGAGACGCCGTGTTGTGACAAACGCTTGATAATATGCCACTAACCTGATACGAGTCGATGAAACGAAACCGTGCCTGGTATTGGGGCCTCACGTGTGTTGTGTGTGTGTTTGCAGGCTTGCAGGCCAATAAGCATTTGTGCCACGTGTGTAATAAGAACTTCTCGTCCAGTTCGGCCTTGCAGATACACATGCGTACACATACTGGGGACAAGCCGTTTCGCTGCACCGTCTGTCAGAAAGCCTTCACCACCAAGGGGAATCTGAAGGTAAGTCACGCAAGCACCACGTGTCTAATTCGTACTAATCCCGTGTGGCATGGCGTGTGCCGTAACGGAGAGAGGAGTGAGAGTGTCATAGCTTAGCCGCTTCGTGCTTGTTCACCTGTTATCTGTCGACTAATGCACTAACATCGAGTTAATCGAGCGCGCCATTGTTGTTGCGTGGACGCACCACGACCCTTCGCAAGTACACAATCGATGCGTTCTGTTGTAGGTACACATGGGCACGCACATGTGGAGCAACGGGGCGTCGCGACGCGGCCGTCGCATGTCGCTCGACCTGCCGCCCATCCCCATGACACCCAAGGATTCCGAATTTCTCCAGCGGAGGCCCGACCTCTTCTACCCGTACCTCCCGGCACCATTCCTTAACGGCATGCAGCAGAAGGTAGCCCCGTTTCGCGACCCGCCGACGTGATCGTTGCGACTAACGCGCGCTCGATTTGCAGTTGAACGACATCGCGGTGGGCCAAACGCCGCCGAACGGCCTGTCGAGCGCGGGGAAGTACAGCGGACTGCTGGGCTTCGGGTACCCGCCGCCCGACGCGCTGCGATCCGCCGCCGGCACCCCGGAACGTCCCCCGTCGCGGCCGGCGAGCCGCGAGCCCGAGCGCCTGTGGGACATCCACTTCGACCGGAAGCCCTCGACGGACGGCGCGCGCGAAGAGCTGATGCCGCCGAACCGCGAGGGCCTCGCCGCTTAACACCGCCGACGCGCGGCGTCGGTGCGCAGGACGAACGCAAAATGACACATGTTCCTAATTAAATTAACTATTTATCGATAACAGCCGGGGGCGCTGACGAAACGCCGCCCCGGGAAGCGCGCGGCTCGCGAGTCTCCGTCTGCGCCCCCTCCCCGAGTACTTATCACACTCGAAGCGGGCGGAGAGGACGAGGACGGCGTGGAATTGTGGTGAGATTGATTCGAAACTAGTCTACGAGTGGATCGGGGCAATGCATACTGTGATACACCAGCTGTAGGAGCGGCACGACCGACGCCACTGATTACTGCTGCGTTTTTAAGCGAAATAAACACAAAATACACAAAACATAATAACACAATGAACAAACCGAAGGAGTCTTGAGCATCTTCATGCGGCACGCGGAGCGGCGGTACGGTGCAGAATTAAACGGCAAACAAAAACTGTATTATAGCTCTAAATGTATATTGTAATTATAGATTTTGAAACAAAACGCAAATCCGCGCGCAGACAATTTCGTACGACGCGCGCCAATGACGTGAACGCTGCACACGCAAGAAACAAATAACTGAAAGAAATTATATCAAATGTCGTTTGCTGTGTCTCGTATGAATACAAATTTTACGAATAACAAACTAAGGTTATTAATTAAAGTCTAGCTACAGTGCGTAAGATATCTAAGATATGCGAATGACACGCGAGGCGCAGTCGTGGACGCGCGAATTTCGGTATAGATAATGATATTTATTAGTCCGAGATATGACGTCTGTATGTGTTCGGACACCACGAGGGCATCGCCAGTAACTATTAGTTTTACACACGTCGAGGAGCCCGACGGGTTCCGGGGGTCCGGAATTCGGCAGCGACAATTGCCACTCACGTGCACGTCTGTACATATAATTTTAGAGCGTGACGGACGAATGATAAATTATGAATTTAACTTACACGCGAACACATCGATTGCGCGTGCGGAGGCAAACGGCGGCTCGAAGGTGTTAGGTGTTGTCGGCATGCTGCATAAATTATTTGTTAAAGTGTTCGAGGAGATTGGCGGACGAGCGAAAAGGTTTCTCAAAGGCATCCAAATATTAACGATTAAAAGACACGGAGACATCCACTCATCGACGGGCGAGCTTTCCGACGCTTTGCCGCCAGTGTTGGCGAATAGTTAAATAAATCAAAAGTGCACGTTCATTGCGTCATTCGAATCAACGCGCGGAAATGCGCGGAAAGCTCGCCTCTCGATGCCGTAACGTTAAGCACTTGTACATAATTTGAATTATTTTGTAATTACTTATACATATTATTATTCTTATTATTAATTATTGCTAAGTGATGTATTTAAAGCTATTATTGCTGACTTTATTTAATGTCTGTGGTTATTTTAATGAGACTGTATAAAGAACGGCGTCTGCGGACGCTCGTTTGTTTAATTTTCACGATTACACGTTTTGAGATTGCGTGGCGAACTGTTTCAATTCGATGGTGGTTCGAATGTTTCGAATATTCGAACGCATTCGCAGGTACTAATTAATCGCGCGGCACAAAGTTGATGTCGGACGAGATTGCGCCAATTTGGCGTGAGATTGAGAATCTCATTCGTCCGCCGAGTTTCTATTCGGTTTTGGACCTGCGCGCGAATTGTTTTCCGTTCGCTTCGTTCGATCGCTTATGATTTGCGGACGCTGTGAATCACAATTGACATTGGAGAAATGTACAAAATATTATCGACTAATTATGTAAGCAAACCAAAAGTAACGTGAGGCGCAGATAAATTGTAATATATTTACAAAGCGGACGTTCTTGTTGAGGGATGAGGACGGACGTGAAAGGGGACGCCGAAGGATTATTCTGAGCATTTCGCGATGCGTTTATCGTTCGTGCGATATGTATGTATTTATAAATGATGAAAAAGGTAAAAGCGAGCATGTATACAAATGCCAGTTAAAATTCTGTTTAATAATTATGAAATATAAATATTTATCACATTCATTTGTGCAATACAAGTAATCTGTTGCGTTTTATTCGCTGACATATTGACACATCCCCATTAACCAGTTAAATTTGAGTGTTTATTTTGGCAAATTCTAGACAAACTATTTTATTGGTGCGTGCGTGATTCTAATTTTGATATCAACATTTTTGTTGTATTTACACCGATCTTATTCTTTGAAAACTTAATCCATTCTGAGTTTGAGCGGCGTTTAATTTTATAAGAACTTGTTCTGCCGATTTCAGTTTTAAACTTGGCGATACGTCATAATGTACGATTGTCGAGAATTCAAGAAATTACACAAGAAAAAAAAACGAATACCTTTATATTTTATGTTGGTCTTATTCCAATTTCATTATTATTTCATTATTCGGTACAACTAGAGCCCTCTCTCATTTCCGAAGTTAACTAAACATAAACACCTGCACTTGCACTCGAATCTGCACCGGCTGCATCGTTGCACCTGCTTGCTAAATGTTTTCTCAAGCTATCTGCAAATAACTATGTTTTAAAGGTTATGCCGGCTGTTCCCGATATTCTGCGAAACAACAACAAATTTTAATAAGCAAAACACAAATTAACTTTAGTAACAACACAACAATTATTACAACATGGATGAAAACAATATATGGTCATATTCAAATTAAGGTAAAGTACATGTGATTTTGGCTATTTCTCATTATTTTAGACAAATTGTTATCAATAATCTCTAAATTATTACTAGTATATATTAGATTCCAACATGTTATTGATTAAAAGATATGAGCACCAAAGCAGTCTTAATTGAATTTATTCTGAACCATACACTGTAGTAATTAAGTTAGGAGCATGCACTGGTGGTATTATTTTAGTTGCATAGAAGTGTAAAACCAACCAATATTAGTAATAAAATGAAATTGTTACCAATTGTTACACTTATTTATTTCTCTTTAATAAGAAGTGTTTGTGTACGTAAAAATTAAATTTATA
>JAODGE020032518.1:3663274-3675997 GCA_027574965.2 Ecitophya simulans | reverse complement strand
GGACATGGCGAAATGCGTGAGCTTCGTGTTCCACCAAAAGTCGGCCAACCAAGTCGTCAAGCCCATCGTCGAGGAGGACGACGACGGTGGCGACGGCGACGACGACGACGCCGACTGCGATTACGACCCAGACGACGACCGAGCGTGAGTGAATTGAATTATTCGTCGGTTCGATCGTTAAATATCTATGTTGTCATTTTTTACAAAGCCACTTTCTACGAACTATTATTCATCATGCTCATGATTCGAATTAATAAAAAGTTTTCTATATAGACGTAAATTAAACATATCCCGCGCACGACGTACTCCTCGCTCTAGCTCCGAAATTTCCTAGAAGAAAACAAGATTCGCATTCGCATCCGTCGGGAAAAAACAGAAAAAGATGGAGGACCAGAGCAGGACTGCCGAATTAGTGGCAATCAACGGGCAAGGACGTCGAAGAGCAATCGCACCGGCATTCAGCAACAATCGCACGAATCCACGCATTCATCAAGCAAGCGGGCGAAAAATGAATGGATAAATAAATCTCTTTCTCCGAGCGAATCAATATCTGCGCCTGTACGGTCCTCGCTGGCGATCGCTGTTGCGGCGCGTGCGCGTCTGCGATTCCATTTTCCGCTTGTGCGCCTCCATGCGTTCGAGCCGTTGCTGTTGCTTCAGCGCGATCTAAACAACGAGAACGGACATTACGGAATTTACGCGACAAGTTTCGGCGTCACCTCTTCCGGCTGGAGGGGCTGCCAATAGATGCTCGGAGAGGTTTCGGTTTTTCGGAACAGGTCGTCCATCGCGCGTTGCTGGGGCGGTTCCTCGCGTCGTTTCCGTTTCATTTCTAACCGAAAACAAACAATCGCATAATTGCAGCTGATTGCGACTAGTAGCCAGACTGCACGGATTCGTTACCCTCCGACGGCGAACGAGACCGCCTCGTTTGCGCGTGCCGCCGCTTCAGATCGACGCCGGCGGAGTGGCCCCGCTTCATGCGCGCGTCCTTCTCGTCCCACTGCTTCGCCTTCGCCCCCTGGTGCTGCTGTTGCTCCTCCTGCTGCTGCGCCTCCGCCGCTTTGTCGTGTTTCTTTGGTGGTGCCTAACGCAACGACAATTGCTCGACAATTCGCCTTCGACTCTAGCGTGCGAAACCTACGTTATCCTCCTTCTCCGGCTCGACCTGCGGCGGTGGCGGTGGCGCGGGCGCGACGATCGGCGGATTCTTCGCGTCCTCCAAGTCCGCCGCGGTCGCGTAGTCGATGATCAGCTTCTTCCCGTTGCCGATGGGCCACAGGACGCCGTGTATCGCGTTCCTGGTGCCTTCCGCCTCCCTGAAAAAAAACGCCCAAACACGTGTGTCTAACGCCTCCACCCACGCCGCGTCGCCGACAGACTTACTCGTCCGTCTCGTACTGGACGTAACACTTCGACTTGATCTTGTCCGTCCAGAAGCCGCCGTCGACGATCTTCCCGGTGCGCTCGAGCAGGCCGCGCAGCTGCTTCACCGTGAACGGCCGCACCAGGTTCGTGATGAACAGCACGCTCGACTTCTCGCGGCGCGCCGGACTCGGCGGCGGCCGCAACGAGCTCGCCTCGTCCGCGACGATCGAGATCTTGCGATTCAGCGCCAGCGAGCTCGCGTCGGCGGCGTGCGTCGACGTCGCCGAATTCTCTCTGGCGAACTTCGCGTCGTTCGCGCCGACCCTGGCGGGCTTGGCGGCGACGTCGTGCCGCCTCTGCGCGCGCTGCTCCCTGAGCACGGCGTCCAGCTTCATCGCGCCCTCGTCGGCCAACACTATCGCCGGAAACATCTCGACGAGCCTGCCCGCCGACACGATCAAGACGTCGACGGACGCGCCCGTTTCGCCCCAGGACCGCGACGCGACCGCCACTTTCGGCGAGGAGGAATCGTCGGCCTTCGACTGGGACGAATTATCGTCGCACTCTTCGATTTGCGACGTGTGGATCTCCATCGTCTCGTCTGGAGACTCTTTGATCGTTTGCGCGGGCGGCGGCGATGGCGGGGACGGCGATGGAGATTGTGACGCATCGTTTGCGTCCTTATCCTCCTGCTGCTGCTGCTCCTGCTCGACGACCGGATCCGCTTTCCGTTCCGGTTCGAATCTGCTCTTCCTGGTTGTTTGTAGTTCCGGTTCGGGCTCTTGTTCTCGCACGTGTTCAGGTGATTTGGCTTCGGGAACGACGTCCTCGTCTTGTTTCTCCGCCGGAACCTCTTCGTCGTCTGCGACCGCATTCGACGGCTCGTCGACTTTTTCGGGCGTTTGCTCTTTGATCTCGTCGTTTTCGACGCGATCCGCTTCAATTTTCTGCCCAACCTCACCCTCCTCGGGTTCTTCGGATGCAACTTGTAACTTAATATCTTCCTTTTTGCACTTCTCCTCGACAGCCACAACGAAATCTTCGCCAACTTTCGGTTCGACTGGCAGCGCAGTCAAACTCTCCTCCTTCTCCTCCTCCTTCACCTCTTCGTTCTTAACTTCCTCCTCGTTTTTGACCTCCTTGACTTCTGCCTTAACGTCTTCCTTGACGTCCCGCGCTTCGTCCTCCACCTCGGTCGGCTCGGTTTTTAGCTGTTCCGACGTTTCCGCTTTGGTCTCAACTGCAGCGCCTTCCTTAACGGCGTTGTTAGCGTCGTCTTCTTCAGTCTGCGAGTCGTTCGTGGCGTAAAATCGAGAGACTTCTTTCATGGACACGTCGGAATCGTCAACGAGAGACATTCCGCTTTGATCTGGGGGCAAATGCGAATCGTGATGTTGGGGCGTTTCGACGTAACACACACGCAGCAATCACTCACCGACTGAATTGTTGCACGCTCCTTGGCTGCTCCGCTCGTGCGCCTCGGCTTCGGCCTCGGCCTCAGCGTCGGCGCCGGCGTCGTCACTCCGCTCGTCTCGACACTCGTTCGCAACATTATTATTTGACACATCATTGTTAGAGACATCGACGATGTTATCGTTCGTGTCTTGGTTGTCACCGCTCTTATCGACCGAGCTTTCGTCCTCGAATCGGTTCAAATCGCGCTCAACAATTTCCGCATCAGAATTATCAACGTTTTGGGGTGACTGAGCCGTCACCTGTACATTTTCAGAAACATTTTCACTTTGCATTTCGGTCGGCTCAACAACGCGCTCTGCCTGTTCAACAATCTTTGACTTATGTTTACCTTTAGACTTACCTTTGCCCTTCTTCTCTTCGCACGCCTCGGGCGCGTCTTGCGGCTGTGGCGGCAGCTCTTCTTTCTTGACGGGCGAGGACCCGCCGCGGCTGCGACGCGTGCGCCGCGCGGGCCTCTCCTCCGGCGGCGGCGCGTCCTCCGCCGCCGCCGCCGCCGCCGGCTTGCCGCGCAGCCGCTTGCTGGCGCGCTCGGTGCGCTCGGGCGTCGCCGGACTCGGACGCGCCAGGCAGATCTTTATCTTGCCGATGTCGTTGTTCGTCTGATCGGTCTGCGTGACCGTCCAGAGCTCGCCGCCGACGGGCGCGGCGTTCTCGTTGCTCGAGACAGACACCTCGTCTTCGGACTCGCTCTCCGAGCTGGTGGGTTTGTGGCGCTTGGAGTGGCGACGCGTCTTTTTCGGCGACTTCTCCTCCTTGGCGACCTTCTCCGGCGAGGCCTTCGCCGCGGCTCGCGTGTTCTTTCGGCGCATCTCTGTGTTTACTTCCTGAAACGCACGTCGTGAGTGCCTGTTTACTCGCGACGCCATCGTCTAGCGCGCGATTACCTTGCTCGGTTTTCGCCTCGAACGCTTTTACGGACGGTGCGACTGCTACTTGCTATTTGTAATCCACGATTTCCAATGGCGATCACGGCGAATTAAATCGTATTCACACAGTTATTCGCGTTACTTGCGACGAATGCACGGCGCACGAACTCGGTTTCCATTGATTTACAGTGTTGCAGGTGTTGTGCGCCATGTTGCATTTCGTAATGCGGCATTTGTTTTAGTTAGATATTCGGCCGCTGGTGGCCACAAATTCAAAAATAGAAATTTCTTTCTTTCAATTCAAACAGACGACCGCGCGCAAATTAATGTAACTAAAATTTTTATGGTTGTATATATTTAATTACGCATGCTACGTGTCGTTTTCTCTGATTCAGAAATATATAACATTTCGATTCTATACATGTGTTTTAGTTCTACGATTGTCCGCTGATGGCGCGCGTTGCGGCATAATTTCTAAACTGTTCGTTCGTAAAAAATAAACATTTTCCATCACAAGACGTAACGTACCGTACGATATTGAATAGTTACGAATATATACACATTTATATATACACACATATATATTTAAAAAAAAACGACAATAGAATAAGCGATGATCACATAAAATTCGTTCGGCGATGATTGCGACGGCGGAATCGCTCGAAGAGACGTCAAAGTGAAGCGAACGTCAAGATGTCGGCAAATCAGTGATCTGTGCGAAATTCGGACGACGTGCCTGCGAAAACCGATCCTCCGCACGTCAACACAAAGCGAGCATCGAGCGATAAGTCGGGTCGGTGCGAAGGCGAGAGCGGAAAAAACGCGACGCGAACGAACGCACCGCGCCGAGTGAACGGCGCGCGCCATGGCCGACGAGCGCCGCGCCGCACGTTCGTAGGACAGCGCCTCGCGACCGCCGTGCCGAAATCGGTTTCGATTTCGAACGGGCGCCATTTTGTATGTGCCGCCGGGCGCGCACGCGACGAGCAGCGCGCACAGCAGCAGCCGGCACGTCCGACGCCAGTGGAGGCGGCGGTCGGGCGCGCCACGTCCGAGCGATTGATTTCCGCGCAGGCGATTCGCATGCGCGACGCGCTGGCCGGCTCGCAGGAATAACTATCCAGGTGAGAGTCGAGTCGGGCGCGCGATCGCGGGCGGCGGCGCTCATCTTCGGTCATTTCGCGTTGCGTCGTCGCGCCGCCGCCGCCTCCCAGCTGATCGTCAAGCTTGTGCAACTGTGACAGCGTCAATGGAACGCTAACCGGGCGCTTCGCCTCGCTCTGTTCCAGCATAGAATGCGCGCAACTCACTGACGGGCGAGCGCAGCGCATCGAAAATAATGACCATCGCCACGAGGGGCCAGGGCGTTCCGGGCGACGCGTCCGACGGCCAGGCGGGCCCGGCCGAGGCGCCGTGCGATAGCCAGCCGGAGGAGAGCGAGCCCGAGTTCCCCGTCGAGAAGCTCGCCTCGCTCGAGGAGAAGATCTCGAACCTGCGCTGGGTGGTGCCAGTGCTGCCTGACCAGGAGCTCGAGTGCCTGCTGCGCGCCGCCATCGAGCTGTCGCGCTCGGGCGTCGACACGCGCTCGGAGCCGTGCCAGCGCTTCTTCCGCGAGGGGCTCACCGTCTCCTTCACGAAGATCCTCACCGACGACGCCGTCTCCAGCTGGAAGGCGAACATCCAGATGTGCATCAACCAGAACTGCGGCAAGCTGGTGGAGCTGTGCGTCGTCAAGCTGCCGCACGACTGGTTCCCGCTGCTCGACCTGCTCGCGATGGTGCTCAATCCCAACAACAAGTTCCACACGTTCAACGCGTCGCGCCCGAGCGAGAGCGCGCACGTCGCGCGCAACCTCTCCGAGGAGGAGCTGTTTGCGCGGCCCGGCGCCGACGCGCGCAACGCGCGCGGCTGGCTCGTCGACCTGCTCAACCGCTTCGGCGAGCTGGGCGGCTTCCAGGCGCTGCTCGAGCGCTTCCAGAGCGGCAAGAGCCTCAGCGTGGCGATCGTGCACGCGCTGCTCCGGCCGTTCGGGCTCGCCTACGAGTACCTCACGCCGCACACGATCAACAAGTTCCTGCTGCCCGTGCTCGAGATGGTGCCCGACATCCTCGACAAGCTCACCGACGACGAGCTGAAGCGCGAGGCGAAGACCGAGACGAAGAGCGACGTCGTCTCGGCGATCATCAAGTCGGCGAAGAACCTGGCGTCGCGCGTCGCCGACCAGGACGAGCTGATTCGCACGCTCGAAGGCTTCCGACTGAAGATGATCCTGCGCCAGCTGCAGATATCCAGCTTCAACGGCAAGATGAACGCGCTGAACGAGATCAACAAGGTGATCTCGAGCGTGTCGTACTACCCGACGCGCCACCAGGGCGCCGCCGACGAGGAGGAGTACCTCACGCCCGAGCGTATGGCCAAGTGGATCAACGAGAATCGCGTGCTCGAGATCGTGCTGCGCGACTCGCTGCACCAGCCGCAGTACGTCGAGAAGCTGGAGAAGATACTGCGCTTCGTCATCAAGGAGCACGCGCTCAGCCTCACCGACCTCGACGCCGTGTGGGCGGCGCAGGTGGGCAAGCACGAGGCGATCGTGAAGAACGTGCACGACCTGCTCGCGAAGCTCGCGTGGGACTTCTCGCCCGAGCAGCTCGACCATCTGTTCGAGTGCTTCCAGTCGTCGTGGACGTCGGCGTCGCGCCGGCAGCGCGAGCGCCTGCTCGAGCTGATCCGACGGCTCGCCGAGGACGACAAGGACGGCGTGATGGCGCACAAGGTGCTCACGCTCTTCTGGAACCTCGCGCACTCCGAGGACGTGCCCACCGAGATCATGGACCAGGCGCTCGCCGCGCACGTCAAGATCCTCGACTACTCGTGCTCGCAGGAGCGCGACGCGCAGAAGACGGTGTGGCTGGACAAGTGCGTCGACGAGCTGAAGGCGGGCGAGGCGTGGGCGCTGCCGGCGCTGAAGCAGATCAAGGAGATCTGCTGCCTGTACGAGCCGTCGGCGAACGGCATCATGCCGCCGCGCGGCCACCACATGTACTATCGGCAGGAGGTGATCGAGAAGCTGCAGACGCAGCACTCGCTCGTCATCCTCGTGACGCGCAGCCTCACCGCGTACATGGCGCGACTGCGCGCGCTCGCGAAGACGCGCGCGGACCTCGCCAGCGACAGCTACCTGCCCGACGGGCGCTACTGCCACGCGCTGCAGGTGCAGGAGCGGCTGAACTTCCTGCGCTTCCTGCTCAAGGACGGCCAACTGTGGCTGTGCGCCGAGCAGGCGAAGCAGATCTGGCAGTGCCTCGCCGAGAGCGCCGTCTTCGCCTCCGACCGCGAGGCGTGTTTCAAGTGGTTCTCGAAGCTGATGGGCGAGGAGCCCGACCTCGATCCGGGCATCAACAAGGACTTCTTCGAGAACAACATACTGCAGCTGGAGCCGACGTTGCTCACCGAGAGCGGCATCAAGTGCTTCGAGCGCTTCTTCAAGGCGGTGAACACGAAGGAGGGCAAGCTGAAGGCGAAGCGCCGCTGCCTGCTCACCGAGGATCCGGACCTCGTCGGGCTGGAGTATTTGTGGAAGGTGGTGACGCTGTGTCCGGACGACATCGCCGCGCGCGCCATCGAGCTGCTGCGCGAGGTGAGCACGAACCTCGGCCCGAAGCTGATGGGCGCGCAGCTCGACTTCCACCAGAGCTACATCGCCGAGTGCTACGATCGCGTGCGCGCCTACTACGACACCGTGCAGATCCTGCAGGCGCAGTCCGACAAGGAGTTCAGCGCCGAGCTGCGGCACGCGCGCGTGCGCGCCGAGGCGGTGAAGATCTGCCGCGTCATGCACGTGCTGCACGAGTACGTGGCCGAGTGCGACAGCGGCTTCGTCGGCGAGCGCAAGATCCTGCCGCTGCATCGCGCCTGCCGCGGCAAGCACCTCGCGCTGGTGGTGCGCTTCTCGAGCCCCAATCGGCAGGTGGACGACTTCGACGTGTTCACGCACAGCAACGACACGCTCGCCTCGCTGCGCAAGCACATCCTGCGCCGGATCAAGCCGGGCGTGCACTGCAAGCTCGAGCTGTACATGAACGGCGAGCAGCTGGAGCCGGCCGACGACAAGAAGCTGCTGTGGCAGGTGCCGATCAGAGACAAAATGGTGGGCGCGCCGGTCGTCGTCGACGCGACGCTCGTTCTGATTGTGTGTGTTTGTGTGTTTTGCGTTGCAGTTGATATCGGCGAAGGTCACGCAGGTGAACTCGAACATCGCCTCGTCGCAGGACAGCAGTTCGGACAGCTCGACGTCGTCGCCGCAGCATCCGTACGACGGGCCGAACATGGAGGCCGAGAACTTCCTGCCCGGCGTGCTGATGTCGATGCAGCCGGTGTACGCGGCGTTCTTCTGCCAGCTGTCGGCGCTCGGCAGCGCGCTGGAGTACGCGCCGCTGCGCGACGGCGGCCGCGCGCTGCTGCAGCTGATGCCCTGCGACGCGGGCGTGATCCAGCGCCTGCTGCTGGTCTTCTCCGGCGCCGACGACGCCGAGAATAACGAGAATCAAGTGGAGGCGCTGTTCTTCAACGACTCGCCCGCCGAGGTAAAACCACTGCTCGTTCGCGATCGCGACGCGCGACGAATGTTCACGTGTTCGCGCTTCGCAGGTGCTGTACAATCTGGAGGTGCTGTACGCGCTGCTGATGCCCGCGCTGGACACGCTCGCCGAGAAGTCGCTGGAGGTGCAGCACAACTTCATGGTCTCGGGGCACGCGCACGTCTTCCTCGAGATGCTCACCAAGAACAACTTCATGTCGTCGGCGGACACGGTGACGAAGCGCTCCGCCTACCTCGTCGCGCTGAAGATCTGCAAGCTGATACTGACGAGCGTCGCCAACGTGCTGGCGAAGCTGTCGGAGGACGAGAGCGACGCGAACGACAGCGCCGCGCCCACGCAGGGCGCGCACCTGAGGCGCGCGCTGCGCTCGACCGTGCCCGGCCACGCCGACCAGATGGTGAAGCAGGTGTGCGCGAAGCTGGCGCAGCGTCTGGCCGACGCGATACTCGCCGAGGCGGGCGGCAGCGCGGCGCGCCAAGCGCCCCAGGCGCTCTTCGGGCCCGCGCTCAACTGGGAGCTGCCGAACGCGGCGACGGTGAACGCGCTGCTGCGCCTCGTGTGGGCGGCGAGCAGCGCGAACCTGCAGTCGCTCAACGCCGCGCCCGACACGCTGCACTCGCTGTGCGACCCCACCAAGCGCAACGCCCCGCTCGAGCTGCACGCCGACGACGTGCACCTGTGCAAGGAGGCGTTCGAGCTGCTCAGCATCAGCCAGGTGATGAACGCCAAGTCGCTCGAAGACCTCTGTAAGGACGAGCCGTTCCCGTTCCGGCTGTTCGTCACCGACCTGCTGCTGCTGAATCCCAGTCGGGCGGTGCGCATCGCCGCCGCCGAGCAGCTGCTCGCGATCTTCACGTTCGGCGCGGCCAGCCGCGCGGCGCTCAAGTTCGTCACGCCGCTGCTGTTCTCGCTGCTCGACAATCTCGTCCTGGCAAACGCCGCCACGTCGCACGAGTACTTTCAGCTGCTCTGTCGGCTGGTGAACGAGGTCTACGTGTCCGAGTGCCCGCTGCCGAACGCCGAGCGGCTGCTGGCCGCCGAGGTGGCGTGGCTGCGCAAGGCGCGCGGGCAGCACGAGGTCCTCCTCGAGGGCCATCTCAGTTTGGCGCGCGAGCTGACGAACTTCATGACCGCCGAGCAGAAGCGCGAGCTGGGCGGCGCCGATCGCGACAGCCTGATACGCGAGCTCGTCGAGGACTTCCTCTTCCCCGCCAGCAAGCTGATGCTGCAGCACCAGCGCACCGGGCAGATGGGCGAGGATCCGGCGACGCCCGTCTGCGACGCGCCGCAAACGCAGGCGGCCGCCTTCGACCTGCTCATCAGTCTGTGCGCGAACTGCGCGCCCAACTGCGCGCAGCTGGTGCGCATGCTCACCGACATGTTCTACGCCGACCAGGAGACGGCGATCTGCGAGTGGGACTACCTGCCGTCGGTGGGGCCGCGTCCGCTGCAGGGCTTCGTCGGGCTGAAGAACGCCGGCGCCACCTGCTACATGAACTCGGTGCTGCAGCAGCTGTACATGGTGCGCAGCATTCGCGTCGGCGTGCTCGCCTGCGAGGGCGCCGCCACCGATCCGAGCGAGGACTTCAGCGGCGAGGGCGCCGACTGCGACGGCGCCGACTGCGACGAGCGCGACGACAGCCGCAAGGACTACAACGTCGGCATACTGAAGCAGGTGCAGGCGATCTTCGGGCATCTCGCCTGCTCGCGGCTGCAGTTCTACGTGCCGAAGGGCCTCTGGCGGCACTTCAAGCTGCAGGGCGAGCCGGTCAACCTGCGCGAGCAGCAGGACGCCGTCGAGTTCTTCATGGCGCTGGTGGAGAGCCTCGACGAGGCGCTCAAGACGCTCGGGCACGAGCAGATCATGAGCAAGATCTTGGGCGGCTCGTATTCGGACCAGAAGATCTGCAAGGGCTGTCCGCATCGCTACTCCAAGGAGGAGCCGTTCAGCGTCATCAGCGTCGACATTCGCAATCACAGCAACCTGCCCGACTCGCTGGAGCAGTACGTCAAGGGTGAGTAGTAGTAGTAGTAGTCTTCGATCGTGTGGCCGCAATCACATCGTGTCGACAGGCGAGCTGCTGGAGGGCGCCGACGCGTACCACTGCGAGAAGTGCGCCAAGAAGGTCGTGACGGTGAAGCGGCTGTGCGTGAAGAAGCTGCCGCCGGTGCTCGCCATCCAGCTGAAGCGCTTCGAGTACGACTTCGAGCGGCTGTGCGCGATCAAGTTCAACGACTACTTCGAGTTTCCGCGCGACCTCGACATGGAGCCGTACACCGTGTCGGGGCTGGCGCGCCTCGAGGGAGAGATCATAGACTGCGACATCGATCCGAGCGCCGCCGCCGACGCGCGCACCGCCTACCGCCTCTCCGGCATCGTGGTGCACTCGGGGCAGGCGTCCGGCGGGCACTACTACTCGTACGTCAAGAGCGACGAGCACGTCGACGGCGGCGGCGACGCGCGCTGGTACAAGTTCGACGACGGCGAGGTGTCCGAGTGCCGCATGGGCGAGGACGAGGAGATGAAGGTGCAGTGCTTCGGCGGCGACTACATGGGCGAGGTGTTCGACCCGATGCTGAAGCGCACCACCTATCGCCGCCAGAAGCGCTGGTGGAACGCGTACATGCTGTTCTACACGCGGCTGGACGTCGACGAGGACGAGTTGGTCGTCAGCAGCAAGCTGGCCGACTTGACCATATCGCGCGTCGCCGACGACGAGGCCAGGGAGGAGGCGACGCGCCCGCTGCGCATGCCCGTCGCCATCGAGCGCAGCATCCGGCGGCAGAACATCAAGTTCCTGCACCATCGCAGCCAGTTCTCGGCCGAGTACTTCGCGTTCATACGCAAGTTCGTGCACGGCAACGCGCCGACGGGCGCGCGCTGCCTCGGCCAGCCGCTGCCGCCCGACGCCGAGCAGCAGTCGATGCTCGGCGCGCAGCTCGCCGCCAAGTTCCTCTTCCACACCGGCTGGCACACGAAGAAGAACCTGCGCGGCTCGGCGATGGACTGGTGCGACGTGCTCTGCCTGCATCTGCGCGCGGCGCCGGCGACGCGCGCCTGGTTCGCGCAGCACATGCTGTTCGCGCATCCGCACCGCTTCTGCGAGTACCTGCTCAGCTGTCCGACGAACGAGGTGCGCTCGGCGTTCATGAAGATCGTCGTGCTGCTCGCGCACTTCGCGATGAACGACGGGCCGTGCGCGTGCCCGCCGGGCCTCAACAACGCCGACCCGACGGCGACGCTCAGCGACCACATCCTCTGGGCGCTGCTCGCCCTCCTGCAGCGCGAGCTCAGCGAGCACGGACGGCACTTACCTCATTACTGTAACGTATTTCACATGTATGCTAGTCAAGGTGAGTGTGCGTGGCCGCAACGCGCGTTCTTTCTGCTTTCCCTTTGCAGCCGGTGAGTGTGACTTTGTGACTTCTTGGCTTGCAGGCACGCGCGAGAAGGAGCAGCTGCTGAAGATGAACGTGCCGGCGACGTTCATGCTCGTCGCGCTCGACGAGGGCCCCGGCCCGGCGATCAAGTACCAGTACACGGAGCTCGGCAAGCTGCACCAGGTCGTCTCGTGCATGGTGCGCTGCTGCGACGTGAGCGCGCACTGCAAGTCCAGCTCGGGCGCGCCGATCCTGCCGAATCCGTTCGGCGACCACACCTGCTCGGAGTACATCATGCCGCTGTCGCCGCAGGCGAGCGAGATCCTCTTTTCTCGGACGAGGTGAGACGAGCCGTCGAGAACGTGTGCGTCGGACGCGTGATCGTGACCATAATCGTNTGAGACGAGCCGTCGAGAACGTGTGCGTCGGACGCGTGATCGTGACCATAATCGTGACCATAATCGTTGCTTGCAGCTACATCAAAAAAGTGATCGAAGACTCGAACCTCACCGACGAGTCGATCAAGCTGCTCGAGTACTGCTCGTGGGAGAATCCGACGTTCTCGCGCACGGTGCTCTCGGAGCTGCTGTGGCAGATCGCGTTCGCCTACTGCCAGGAGCTGCGCCACCACATCGAGCTGCTGCTCGCCGTGCTGCTGCTGGAGGACTCGTGGCAGACGCATCGCGTGCACAACGCCATCAAGGGCATACAGGAGGAGCGCGAGGGGCTGCTCGAGACGATCGCGCGCTCGAAGAACCACTACCAGAAGCGTGCCTACCAGTGCGTCAAGTGCATGGTGGCGCTGTTCGGCAAGTGCCGGCCGGCGCTGCTGATGCTGCACAAGAACGCCGACGTGCGCAAGCAGTGGGCGCAGGCGGTGGCGTGGCTGCAGGACGAGCTCGAGCGGCGCTACCAGGGCAATCCGCAGTACACGTACAGCACGTGGTCGCCGCCGCCGCAGAGCAACGAGAGCTCCAACGGCTACTTCCTCGAGCGCTCGAACAGCGCGCGCAAGACGCTCGAGCGCGCGCTCG
>JAODGE020032518.1:2361195-2371663 GCA_027574965.2 Ecitophya simulans | reverse complement strand
AAATGAGTATTATGCAATAAATCATGAGTAATATCTATATATTGGAGCCCCCCACATCTGGGAAGGTAATTTTGTTTACTGTATATATATATATATCCTCTGAAATAAGAATATTTCAGGTGCTACTCAAAACCACTGTCGGAGATATTGATATTGAATTGTGGTCAAAAGAAGCTCCGAAAACGTGTAGAAATTTCATACAACTATGTCTAGAAGGCTATTATAATGGGCTGATATTCCACCGAGTCGTGAAGGGCTTTATTGCCCAAGGAGGCTGTCCAAATGGTGATGGCACTGGTGGCGAATCAATTTATGGTGGAACATTTGAAGATGAGTTTCATCAAAGGCTCAGATTCACTAGGAGAGGCCTATTGGGAATGGCAAATGCAGGAAAAGATGATAATGCCTCACAATTTTTCTTCACCCTGGCTGCTGCACCAGAACTCAACAATAAGCACACAATATTCGGAAAAGTTGGCGGTGACACAATATTTAACATGTTAAAGTTTGAGGAAGGGATTATAAAGAATGAAAGGCCAGAATATCCACATAAAATACTAAAGGCTGAGGTACTGAATAATCCCTTTCTTGATATTGTACCCAGGATTAAGGAATGTGCCATTAAAGAGCCCAAAAAGAAGAAGGAAAGGAAGCAAGGAGTGAAGAACTTCAAATTGTTGTCATTTGGTGCTGAAGCTGAAGAGGATGAAGAGGAGAATGCCAGAGAAAATGAAAGATATGCAGGAAAGGGAAAGTCAACCCATGATGTCTTAGGTATAATGATTATGAAATATTTTTAGTAATAGTCTGAGTTGAGTTACACTGAATTTTCATGTTTAGATGACCCCAAATTAAGTTCACAAACAATTGTGGATGATTCCACAGAAAAGAAGGAAAAACCCAATGATTCTGACGAAGATAATGATGACTCATCTAATGGGGATGAGTCTGATGATTCTGGTAAGGCAGAACAGAGATTAGAAGCAATTAGAAACAAATTAAAAGCGGGCGGGAGTAAATCGCAGCACACGGGGAAGAAAATCGAGAAAAAGAAAGCTGTAATTGATGAAGATGATGATTATCAAGAGGAAGATGAACATACACAGAAGAAGAAACGAAAATAGTACGTAAAACATATCACCAAACTGAAATATCATCGATTGACACTAAATTTGTTATAGCGAAGAGATCCAGAACGAAATAAAGTCAGTGAAACGGGAATATCACCAGAACAAACTGAAACGCACCGAGGAGAAGCAAGAAGAGGAAAAAAAGGAAGCGAACAAGGTGCAATTCAAGGAATATCATGATACTTATACACTGTACAAGGAAAAGTCGAAGGACTTGCCGAAAAAGGGCTCGCAACGAGAGGATTTCACTCTCAATTTGCTTAAAATTTTTAAGAGCAAGCTAGACAAGGCGAAGGAAAAGGACGAAGACGACGGGGATGAAAACAAGCCGAGGACAGATCAACGAACCGCGAAACGTAAGGAGGACGGCGAGGAGGACGACGACGACGAGGACTGGTTGGCGCATAAACTTAGATTCGAAGAAGAAGCGCCAGTGCTTGCCAAGGACGCGAGCACTAAGGACGACGACTGGTTTGAGATCTACGATCCGCGCAATCCTTTAAACAAGCGGCGGCGCGGTGAAAAAGTGCAGAAACGTAAATGAGTCGGTCCTGCGTATGGTTTGCGTTTGTCCTTCTCTGCATGTTGTACAAAATGAAGTTTTATTATATAACACGCAGTGAATTTGTTTTTACATTTTTTCTCAGTTCCCTATTCAATACTCTCGTGATTCCATCAACCACGATTAGTCGCTTCCTTGTAAATAACCTTTATACACGCGTCCAGTTTGATCGCCTTAAATCGCTAATATATAATTTGTAAACATATAAAAATTGATACAAAAAAATGAAATAGTAGTAAACAGTCGTAACATTAGCCGAAACAGCAATCGATCAATGTGACGTATTTACAAATCTTATTACACATTTACATTAATGCTGTTCGTTTACTGAAGAAGTTTTTTTACTTTTTTTAGCCGTTCTTTAAATGTCGCAATGTACTGGTACATTGTACTGGTACTTTACCTTTCTTCTTAACTTACGAGTTATTTTGACGACTGCGTCGACAAAAAATGGACGGTTTTTTCATAGACTACACATAATTTCAATTGTTCACTCACGAGATTCGTCTGTCGTTACAAAACTAAACCACTCTACTCGCGCGACATCAACTTTGCGCGCGTGTAAACAACAACAAAAAAAATGAACACAAAATGACGTATTATCGTCACGCACCGACGACGCCAACAAATAGAAAAGAAAAGTCCTTTGCGATGTTTTGATATTAATATAAGTTTTTTTTTGGGGAGGGTTAGGCACTACGTTCGTTCGTTAAAAGATCTAAATAAGTTTTGTACTAAAATTGCCTCGCGAATGATGATGATGTTGCCCGCGCCAGAAATACAGGCTCGTGCCTCTTTCCGCGCTCGATCATGCTTCGTTATCTTTGTTAAATGCTTTGTTAAATTGTCTTAATCCTTCCCACTGCGGTGCACGTGGGAGTTAGGTGAAAGCGAGTTGGTTCGTCCAGGCGTAGCGCGCGACCACCACCGCCGCGGACGAGAGCAGGAGCATCAGGGTGGGCACGGGGCTAATTACCACAGCCGCATTGTAGATGTAGCAGTACGGACACTGCGAACTGCCGCACACTTCGCAGATGTTGAGGAGGTACGTCGTGAACGCGTCGAAGATGGTCTCGTTGAAACGCTCCGGCGCGTAGTAGTCGTAGACTTTGATAGGAAGGAAGCGGGACATGTTCGCCACCGGATACCAGCGCTCCACGGTGAGGTTTATGCAGGTTTCGTGTTCGTCCAGCTGCAAAACAAACGCACAGTTAGCAACCCACCGAAATTGGTTGGGAAACGTGCAAGGGACGTACGTAGTCGAAGTAGAATAGGACTTTGCGTTCCAGAAACTTTGCCCGCTGAAGATTGCGCACTCTCCTGCTGAGAATATATTCGTCCAGCTTCTGTTGCTGGATGATGTAGCCGGTGGGAATGGTGATATCTAGCACGGCCATGCCAGATCGTTCGGATTCGTTGAGATTCATCCATCGCTGACAACTGACGTAGGCGATATGAGAGTGATTGCGACCGTAGAATTCGGCGCGCGTCCACAGGTCGAACGCCCTTTGGGGCGGCAGCGTTTGGAACCGGGCGATATCGACATTATACTGGACGGACATTTGCAAAATGGCGTATCCGGTGCCTTTGGCTTGCACCTTCACGGTGCCCCAAGCGTCCGGAATGTGGATACTCTGCAGCAGCGCGCGATTCTTCTGATTCACGTGAAGCACTTGCGTCTTGCCGGGCAAGGCGGTCGCCTCGACAGTGACGGACAAGCTGGAGATGTCGCGAATCCTTTGCGCGGACGTATACTCGATCAGTGCCTTCATCGCGTGGGCCGTGTCCATGGTCGAGGCCCACCCGCCGTCGGTCAAGCGTTGCGTGTTCAACCACCTGACGATGTTGTCCACGAATATTTCCTGCCTCGCGACGTACACCATCAGACCATACGCGGTGGCCTCGACGTTCTCGGCGTCGTACTTGTACGGCAGGCGCGGCAGAAGGAACGGCTTCTGGTTCTCAATCTTGTACGGAGGCTGCGGCAGGTGCTCTCTGGACCAGTACATCAAGCCGCCCTCCAGTCTCGCGTGTTTCGCTAGCAAATTGAACGCGGCTTCGGCATTCCTCGCCTTGCTCTTCATCAGGGCGTACGCCACGACGGCGATGTCGAAGGGCAAACCATGGGACTCGATGAGTTTCAAGTTCTTCTCCAGCCAATTGATAGCTTTCGTCTGCGCGATGGCCACCTTCGAACTTAGCCCGCTCGTGAGGTCCTTCACCGACTCCAGCATGATCAGCACGTGGGCGGTCAACGTGATGTTGCGCTGCCGGATCGGATCGTATTCGGAGTAATTGATCGAGTTGTTGTACTTCCTGTCCGGCATCCAGGTGGTCTCGAAGAAGGCGCCTTCTTCGGTCTGATGTTGCAGCACCCAGTTGACGCTCTTGGCGATGACGACCGGATCGATGTAGATGTAGTTTTCCCATTCGTAGAAGCTGGCCTCTTGCAGCACTCTCGCGCAGTACGCGGTCAGCCAAACGGAGGACTCCGACTGGTTCCAGTCGGATCGGAACAGGGCGAAACTACCGTCCGGCTGCATGTACGACAACTGTCTCTGGTATCCGATGTTCATGTGATAGAAGGAGCCTCGTTCGAGCGTGCGATTGCGCTGAATCGTGTAGCGCATGTACAGAGTCGTGTACATGTTCGCGGCGAATCCGAAGATGTTTTGTTCGGCCGACTCCAGCGGCAGGTGCAGCAGGGACGTGGCGTTGACGGGCATCGTCGGGAATATCGGACCGACAACGTCGCCGACGATGGACAATTCGGCCTTGTTGGATCCGTACACGTAGTACCGGTCGTATTCGTACGGAATGATCGGAATCTCCGTGACGTTGACGTGCATGTACTGGAAGACGTACGCCCGATTGGAGAGGTCCAACAGCATGCTCTGATGGCGATGTTGCGGAATGCCGTCGGCTTCGACGCGAATCCTGCGCGTGATCTGATCTTTGCCAATCAGCGCGGTGGCGTGCACGGTGACGTCGATGTCGCCGAGTCGCGTGGGCACAATGGGCAAATATACGACCGACACGTCCTGCGCCTTGATGTAAATGAAAAATTGATGCTCGCCGAAGGACGTGCGCGGATTGTACGCGACGACGACGCCGTTCTCTTCGACGTGCACGAACTTGTAGTCCGGCGAGCCGTTCAACACCACCGTCGCTTCGATCGCGTTCGTCATGTAGTTGAAGACGCTCACCCGAACGCCGACCTGCTCGCCTTGCATGCACGTCGTCGGCATCTCCACGTTGATGAAGAAGGGCAACACGCCCAGGTACTCCAACGGTTTGTTGATCATGCCGAAGCCCAGCGACGGACTCATGCTGAACGCCGAGACCATCCAGTGGGCCGGACGCGGCGGCACCTCGACGTTGAATATGTACCGACCGTGCGGGCCGATGTTGCAATCGTGCCACAACCAGACGTTCTCGTACTGCCGCTGGATTCGGCTGAAGCGATACTTCCTGAAGAACGCCAAGCCGCTCTCGTCCTCGTACTCGCAGCCGGCCTCGTCCGTCCCGTCGTCGCAGTCGACAATCCGGTCGCATTTCCTACTCGCGTGGTAACACTTCCCGCTCAGACATTCCAACATCCCCGCGGACGCGTTGCAATAGCTCGTCAGGCGCGGCACTTCGATGTCGGAGAAGACGACGAGCCCGGCGAACTCGAACGTGCGATTCGCATCGATGCCGAAGGTGGACGACGGGAAGTAGACCAATTCGTCGGGGTTGCCTTCGTGAGACACCCACGTTTGTTGCAGCGTTCCGTTGGTGTTCTCATCGAAGGACGCCATCTTCTTGATCACCTTCGAACACGAAACGCAGCATTGAAGCGAACTACGCCATTGAACACCGAATCAGATTCTAGCGCAGAATCTCAGAGCTTTTCTATCCTACTAATACGACTCACCAGATACTTTAAAGACATAAATACAGAGTGGAAGACGAGATAGAAAGTCACAATTAAAGCCACCGATAAATATTACGCGCTTACCTTGGCGTAGGTCAGTTCGTTACCGGCCTGCATGCTGTAGAAAGCTTTGTCGATGCCGGAAAGCGAAACGCTGGACCCAGGTTCGCCGTAAATCGCCACCTCGACTTTGTGGCCGGTGCGCGCCTTGCGGTTGTTGATGAGAACGCTGAACTTGTTCCTGCTGATGCCGTTCACGGGGAACGTGAGGCTGTCCGCCGTGACGTCGCCGTACTTGCCGACGTGCCACACGACGACGGAAGCGACCGGCGCCATTTCCGCGCTGAGCGTGACCGCCATCGTCGCCACCGAGTCCTCCAGCACTTCGTCGCCGGTCAGCAGGACGATGCCCTTGGCGATGATCAGATAGTTGAACCGTTCGATGTAGTAGTTGCTGCGCACGTGCAGGATGATGTACTCGCCGACTTTGGGCGTCATCGTGCTGGTGTACACCTTGATGTGCTTGTTCTCGGGACTGTAGTGCGAATAGAGCAACAGGTCGGTTTCGGCTCGCCCGCCCGCCGCGTCCTTGAAGTACGCCACGATGCGCAGCTCGATCACGTCGTTCAACTGCTCGTAGGCGCGCGCGTCCTCGACGTCCAGGTCGTACTTCAGGTCGATGTCGTAGCGCCAAATGCCTTCGTCCTCGGACATTTTCAACGGGCGGACGGGCAACTCGCGTCGCCCGCCCCCGCGCATCGTGACCGTCGTGCGCACCTCCATCAAGCTGCGCCGAAGGCGTTCCGCGTGCAGTGACGAACCGTCGTGGAACGACGCGGAGATCTAAACGAATTCAACTTAGTTTGACGCAACACGACGCGTTGCGCGACACTCACGTAGGTTGTTATCGGCATGCCGGGCTTGAAGACCTGCGGCGAATCGCCCAAGAAGCGCAATTTGATGGAGGAATTGAAGACGCGTGCGATCGAGTGGCCTTCGATGACTTCGTCCAGAAATCTGTCGCCGACGGTGGCGGTGATCACGATTTCGGTGCCTTCCAGCGAGGGCACTTGGTGTAACAGATCCCTGATGGGATATTTGAAGTTGTACACGCCATAGAACTAAACAGAACAACACCACAACACGTTTAAATGCAGCCCACAAATGTTGCAATAGTTTAGCTACGAACTATAACTACAACAACAAAAAAACTAAACTAAAGAACACTTACAAATTGTAAAGTAGGAACAGTCTGATAGTGATAGTGATCAGCAAGATTATACCAAAACGGATATTCCTCATCCTACAAGCATAAACGTCAACGAATATATTCGTGCTGTGCTCGGCGTGCGGGATTTGCCCAAGCGCGCAAGGCGAAAACTTACGAAACTGAAATATTTCTCCACGTTAGGCCGGTTATAATCGCCGCGCTGATCGTACTCGTTGTACAGTCTATTGCCGAAGAAATCGTCGGGTCGTGGACGGTGCAGTTTCCTCTGGACTTCCTCGATCCTGCGCTGCAGGTCGATGGCACGGATCGTGGCCTTCAGCGTGAGGTTGCCCCGAACGGGCGCGCCGCTGGTGTAATTCGCCATCACCGTGCCGTAGATGTACTCCTCGTCGTTGAAGAAGAACGCGGGCATGGTCACGTTGACCTCGAACCGCGTCTGATAATACTCCTCGACCAAGAACTTGGACGCCTCCACCTGGCCCTGGGCAACAATACGGATCACCCACTCGCCGAACACGGGCTGGTCGGAGAGCTGATAGTCCAAGCTGACGGTGCCCAGATTGGTCTGTCTGGACAGCCAGCGCTTCATGATGTGCCCGTTCGGATCCAACATGTAGACGTCGATGGCGCTGTCGAACGCCTTCAGTTCGGTGTTGACGGGCACCGTGCGGAAGCGCACCGTCTGGCCCTGCATGTACACGGGCTTGTCGGTTTGTATGAAGATGGTCATCGAGCGCTGCGAGAAGAGCAGCTTCGTTTCGTTGCCGAACGCCGAGCCGCCGAAGATGCTCTCGTAGAGTCCCTCCACGCGCAGCTTGTACTCGCCCGGCGCGCTGGTGGTGGGCACGCGCATGAGGAGCGTTTCGGGTATGCCGACCTTGACGTCCTTGTGGTCCGCCGACATCTCGACGCCGTTGCGCTGGATGGACGCGCGCACCGTCAGCGGCGACTTTTCCTTCAGCACGGTGACCGCCACGCGATACAGCTGACCGGGACGCACCATCCGCGAAGCGACCACGAAGTAGCTGGCCTCGCGGATGATCGACGAGTGGCCGTCGTACGCGTCGTTTCGGTCCTGATCGTAGGGCCGATTGTAGTCGTAGCGGTCGTCCGGCGGGCCGAAATCCCTGTCCCTGTCGCGGTCCCGGTCGTACAAGTCGTTCCTGCCCGCGCCCCGACCGCCGAACTGGTCGTTGTCGAAGTCCCTCGAGCCGGTGTTGACGGGCCGCACGGTGCTGAAGGGCGGCCGATTGGGCGCGTTCGGGAACGGATCGAGCGTCACTTGCGCGTGCACCGCGCGCTGAAGGAGGACGCACAGGACGAGCGTCCGTCGCGCGTCGTTCCATATGCCGAGCTGCATGTCTGCGAAACAAGCGAACACACCGTGAGCGACTCGCACTACGAGCGCACTATTGTTAGCAGGGCCGCGGCGAGACGGGAACCATTGGGAAAACAATGCGCGCGTCGCTGCGTGAACACGTTAAGCGTCGAACAGCTCTTGCGAGCCACTTAAAATTAAATCTTGCATTGTCTCAGTTCGCACATTACAAGACCGATCAACTGGAAAACCTCGCCCGAGGGTGGGAAAGCGGTAGATGTTTGCACAACAAACGCGACGACCGATAATTGTAAACATTCCTCGCTGGGGCAATTTGATTAAATCATCAGACGCACGACTAAAATTAACCGCCGCGCGCGACGCATCTGCCCTGTCAGTTCAGTTTCATTGGCGATGATAAAATTGTTGAAATGCGTCGACGAAGAGACGGAAGGTCAACGCCTTTTCGGCGCGCGCACACGATGAGGAATTCGAACGCGCTCAGGAGTGGGCTAATTTTTATTAAACGACGCACCCTCGTCGCAGATTTGTGCAATCTGGCACGAGCGCGACACGAGTTCGTCATCATCGTCGCAGGGACGTAGGAACCGAAAAAATTGGACGCACGCTTCGTGCGGTGTGGGACGAGAGGACGCAGCCGGGCACACGACGAGGGTGACGAGAAGCCATCGAAAAGCTTCGCCCCCCAGCTCGTCCGGCGCATTCAAATTCAGGGAGGAACAGCGCCGCTACTAGTTTGCTCTTCTTCGTCCTGGAGCCATCGAACTTCGACGTTCGGCGTCGTGCGACCCTCGCACGTGCCTCATAATATCCTCGGACGGATGCAGGAAGTTGGATTAGGGTTATATGTTAGGTCCACCCAGAACTAGGATCGTAATAAGCATGAGATGCGCGAGAGCTAGAATGTACAACGCACAATATATGAAACCCGTTATTAACGATACTCCTTAGCTGCACACATTGTTCTGTTCGTTTCATGCGTCCGCCAAAGACTTTCCGACTTTTATGTTCGCTCGCATTGTGCTCCGCATAAAACTCCAAACGGAAGGAACGCAGCGAACAAACGTCCACATCAAGGAGTGCCACGCCGCACGCACAGGAAACTCGACAATACATCGTTTCACAATTAAACAACTACGGCCGTTGCGAAATTTTCATTACTAACCGAACCGTTCCCGAACTCGCGATATTCCACGCTGACATCCATCGTTGAGTCGACTTGATTTTTTCGGAACGCGCCGAATCGGAAATTGATGTCTGGCAGCAAAAAGTCCCGACCGCGCGCGCGCACAATAGCGACCGAAAATAGAGTGAAGTGGAAGCGCACGAATGTTAATTCGACGCTAAAAGGAAGTCAGTCAATAATCGAAATGGAAGAGACGCAAGAAAGCGCAAAAAAGCACCCCTAGACACACGAGACTGTTAACAGTTCTGAGAACTCTACAAACAGTTTTCGCTCGATCCGTAATAAAATTGCGTGCAGCACGGCGAAAAACTAGTTTTATTTCAAGCTGTAGCAGTTTATTACGTCGTTTTGTATCGCAATAATTTCCTATTACAGTACAAAACGAAATTTAGGGGTGCAGCATCAGCAGGAGCGCAATCTTTTTAGCCGTATGCCTGGCCCTGAACAGCCCTAACTTTGAGTCGTGCCCCTTATCATTTCCATTTGTTAGGCGTGGGGTGAATAAAACAGGATTAGACAGCCCCCCAAGAGCTGCTAAACATTATGGACATTCTACTGACATCCTGCTACTGCAGATTGCATTATCTTGCGCACTCCCAGAAATCTTTAATAAGTTTCCAAACGTCAACAATTCCATACAAATTGACTCCAAATCAACAGTATTTATGAAAGAAATTTCGCCGAATGTTTACCCAATCGAGTTAAAATTTAAAAGCACCCTCGAGCCGTCACAGATGTAACGCTGACGGCTGAACGCGAAAGAAAACAAACCGAGGGCGTTGTGCGACGTGAAGCAGGGGCGGCATCGCAAGTTCCGACACACGTATTTCCTGTTAGGCGCCTTTTTTTCGCTGCCAGACATCGCTGCAAACTGACAAACAAGATAAACAACTCAAACTTGCTGCCATGGTAACGCCACTCACAACAACTTAGAAAACCAAGCCGTATCAACAAGTTGTTAGTTATAGTTGTTGCAACTATTAAAGCACTAAATAATTCATGTCGGAAACAGGGTAAATTGTTGAAATAAAAAATCAAAACGAGTAAAACCGGGGGTAGCGTACCGTGAATGAAATGTAAATTTCTCGCATCCACTGCATTAAC
>JAODGE020032518.1:1259975-1271644 GCA_027574965.2 Ecitophya simulans | reverse complement strand
GCGATTTAAACGACGTTAGAAGAAGGAGGAGGTGCCAGGAGTGTTGTGTTATGCTTGAGGATTCATGGCGCGCGCCGAATTGGGAATTTCGTATGCACAAACTGACCGCCGCCTCTCTTGTCTCTGTTGCAGGTCGTGCTACTACATGATGGGTTGAATTCGTGGAATGTTTTCACAAAGAAAGCAAACCGCTAAATCTGGTAAGCGATTCGCGCGCGCGCGATATTCATTTGCCATTCGCGACGCATTGCGGCTGCTGCTGCTGCTTGTGCTGCGCGTCGAAATCGGTCAATTGACAATTCGGTTTTGAACGGTTCGCGCCCACTGCGTCGTCGTTCACGGCGCCCGCGTGCGTGATTTTATTGCCTGTGCGTTGGTCCGTTTCGCGATCGCGTCGTGGTTTCGTCGGCGTTTGGCGCGCCGCCGCCGCGTCTCTCGGCCGGGGTCGGTCCGTTCGTTCGCAAGTTTCGTTTCGCGTCGTGCGCGGCGAACGAGACGGCGCAACGGACGGCGCGCGGCGGCGGCTGCCGGCCCGCCCGCCCGGCTGCCGCGCGATCGATACGTTTATTACAAAACAAAATTTCGCGTCGCACACCCACCCACGACGCCAAGCCGCGCGCGCCGCCTTTTTCGTTACGGACGCGAAACTGCGTAAATAATCGATTAATCGATTAATCGTAATTGTGGAAATAATTGTTTACAACATTATCAGTTGTTTAATCGATCTCAATCAAAATTTCGATCGATTGTATTTTCGATTAATCGATTTTTTATTTATTTGCAATATATTGCTGGAATTGCTGGAAACTTTAAATGTTTAATATTACATAGTCACTTGGTTTTTTATGTTGTGTTTTTTTTCTTCTTAAATTCATTTATTAAATTTATTCTTTCTCGTTTCTGCAAATACTATATATCATACAAATGTACTTATCTTACATAAACACCAAATGTTCTGGCTATTAAACGACATTCGTAATTCTAGTGTGTAATCAAATAAATGAATTGCAATTAAATTAATAACAATTTACGTAATTAGAAACATGTTAATTTGCAATCGATTAATTGCTTACGCGTTCGATGCATTTAGTTTTTAATCGATTAATTGATTCGCTGCGCGACTTCGAATTCGCGTTCGGCGGCGGAGGTGACGGCCGGGGCGTGTGCACCGCTGCGCGCAAATTTCGAGGAGGTCTCGACGAACGCGTCGCCGACGACTTCGACGGACGCGCACCGCGACTCGTCGCGACGAATTGGCGTGTTATTTCAGGCGATCGCTATGACAACGCCGGCCGCGTCACGGCCTACTCGAACGCGCGCGCCGCGATTCGCCATAACTTTGCGACGAGTTTCGCACGTTGCACGCACACACACACACAGGCGCATCGCGTAATTTTTCTAATCGGCCGGCCGTTGTTGTTTTGTTCGTCGACCGCCGGTGCGTTTGACGTCGCGGCGCTTTTTTTTTGCGTCTCGTGTCAAGCCGCGTTCGATTTTCGCCGGTCGCGCGCAGCCGAACACGGTGAGCAGCGGATGCTCTTCTCGCGCTGACGGCCGTCCTGTGCTTTCGGTTGCAGTGCATTGAGCGCGCGGTGCGATGGACAAGGAAAATGGGAAGGGCAGCGAAGGTAGTTCCGGTTCCAGCAAACTGTCCAATCCACCAGATCCGGCGGCGCTCTTGGACGCGGCGAGCCTGTTCGGCGGTAAGCAAGCGGCGCGCGCATTCCGTGTTTGGTTCGTTCGTTTCTTTGTTTTAACGTTTATTTGCTTTCTTTCGTCGTTCGTTTTCTCCTAAAAGCGTATTGGCCACGCGGCGATGCAAGCACGGCGAACCTTTTTGCAGCGGCGGCGGCCGGCGGCTACGGCCTGGGCCCGCACGCCGGCATGCCGTTCTCGATGCTGCCGCCCGCCTCCGGCCGAGGCGGCGTGCCCGCCTATCCGCCGGCGTCGGCGGCGTCCAGCGCGGCGGCCGCCTACAACAGCGCCTACACGAACACGCTCTCGGTGGCCGCCAGCCAGGCGGCCAGTTTAGGCATACCCGCCGCAAGTAAGTGCACTCTTGTCGTTGTTGTTGTTGTTGTTCGCGTGGAGGCGCCGGGCGCCTTTCGTCCGCGTCGCGATATGATTTATGGCCGCGCGCAACGACGGTCGGCCCTCCATCTGGGAGCGCGCGTGGAGCGACGTATTACCACGGTAAATGTAATTCATTTATTGATCTAGCCGCCCTCTCTCTCTCTCTCTTTCTCTCACCCTCTGCTTTGCTGCCGGGCCGCGCAACGCACGACGCGGGCACACAAAGAACGCGCGCGCGCGCGCTCCATCATTATGCGATTAATATTAATTGCCGGACGGGCGCGATCGACGTAGACCGATTACGTGGGCGCGGCGGGCGCGCGTTTCGTTTCGGCCTAACCACGGGGGAATGTGACGGGTTTGTTGTTGCGCATCGCCGCCCCCGAAATGATGCCCTCACCGCTTTGTGCTCGCAGGCGCAGCCTGGTGGTCGATGGCGTCGCAGCTGGCGGCGCAGGACTACCTCGCGCGGCTGCAGGCGTCCGGCCTGAACTTTCCGGGCCTGAATCCGGCCGACCCGTACGCGGCGCTCGGCCTGCCGTCGCTGGCCGGCGGCGGCGGCGGCGGCGCCGGCGGCCACCACAAGGCGTCCAAGTCGAAATCACTGCCGAAGAATGCCAAGGAGAAGAACTCGTCGCATTCCAACTCCAAGCACGACGCCAAGAACAACGCGCACGCCAAGGCCGCCGCCAAGTACGCGACGCCGCCCGGCCTCAGCATCCATCCGGCGGCGAACAACGCGCACGAGAAGCGCCGCAACAACTCGCACAAGGGCGGCGGCAGCAACGCCAAGAGCCTGCCGCCGCCGCGCGCCGCCACCGCCGCCAGTATTTTCACTAGTCCGCTCAGCCTCGCCAGCGCCGCCTCGGACGCCGACCGGCACAGCACCACCAACAGCAGCACGAGCACCTCGACGACGCAGAGCCTGAGCGCCACCACCCCCAGCCTGCCGCCCAGTATTCTCAGGTTCGTGCTCACGACGTCCGCTCTCCTCTTTTGCCAGGCCTAGTCACTGATCTATCGTTTCGACTAATTCGCATCATTTCTCGTCACCGATCGACTAACAGCCCGATTAACACGCATATTTATTATTTGTTCGCACATTAGTGCTGCATTAGAGGGCAACGGGTAAGTGTCGTCACCTTCGCAGCACTAGCCTTAAAGAACAAAACAAAGACTCACATTGAACTAGTTGTCGTTCCGTTCCGTTCCTTTTCGGGGTTTGCGTTCTTAAATATTGTTTAATTTACATTTGTTTCTTGGCGTTCTGTATTTTATAGTGATCCTAATTCTATTCTCGGTGGTGTGCGCCTTCCACCCGATACTGAAATAATAAAATACACGTCGTCGATCGTCGGACCGAAAATTCCCGGCACGACGAACAGAGGCCGCAAGAAGACGATCTCGCTGGATCCGCCGCACGTCAGCGTCCATCCGACGCACTCGAGCACCGGCATGCCGATCGAGAGGAGCGCAAAAAGACAACGACTGGTGAGGAATTCGCCAAGTTGCCGCGCGTGGCGCTTGCCTGATGCGTTGCTCTCTCGCGTGTTTAGGATTCGTCCGGGTCCGATCACAACAGCACGACGTCCAACACGGCCATCAACGACAGGGTGGAAGTGATAAAGTTGCCCGCGACCAACGGCAGCCCGTCGACGGCGGCCGGCGGATTCAACCACGGCTTCGAGGCGGCGGTCGGCGGCGACTCGCCGCTGAATCTCTCGCTCAAGCCGACGACGAGCAACCACAATAGCAGTACGTCCTCTCTTAATTCGCTAAGCAACATGTCTGCAAATATCGGCCTGGATCGTATATGTATGTCGTGTTTTTAGACGTTTATCGTTTTCTTCCCCTCTCCGCCTCCTGGCCTTCGTTCATTGTTTTGCGACAGTTACTAATGCGGCGCATGGTCGATTTCAGCACGTAGAAAACCGGGTCCGAAGCCGCGCAAAGTGCTCCAGCCATCACTGCCGCCGGGCGCACCCAGCGCGTCGCTGGTGCAGCTGTTCGCGAGCGCCGACGCGCCGCGACCCTCTAGTCGCTCCGACGCCGACACGCCGCTGTCCACCGCCGGCGGCACGACGATCAGCGCGCTGCCGGCGCCGACGAACCACAAGGACGCGCGTCCGCGCAACCTCGGGCGCGGCGTCAGCAAGCCGAAGAAGAACACGGTCGCTTCGCTGCTGGCGCAGAGCCGCGCGCTGGGTACGCCACTTTGTGACCTATACAACCGCTCGCCTCGACGCCAACTCACGAGCCGCTGTGTCTTTTAGGTATTAAACCGATGCCGATTTTAGATCCGAACGCGTCCATGTCGCAGCAGATGTCGATGCTCAAGTCGAACATCCTCGCCGCGCAGCAGTACATCGCCGAGGTGGGCGGCGACGAGAAGACGCTCAACAAGTTCCTGCAGGAGAAGTTCCGCGGCGCGCTGAGCGACTCCAGCACGGTGGAGGCGTCCGACTCGGACAATCTCACCGACTCGAATCAGACCGACTCGGAGATGGAGGCGGAGTTCGTCAGCAAGCGCCAGAAGCAGTACGACGAACGCCTGCTGAAGGTGCCCATCGAGAAGGGCTGGAAGCGCGAGACGATCATTCGCGGCATCACGAAGAACGGCGGCATCAAGGGCGACGTGACGTACGTCGCGCCGGATTCGAGCAACAAGTTCAAGCAGATGTCGGACGTGACGCAGTATCTCGAATATCAGAAGTCCGCCGAGCTCACCAAGGAGAATTTCACGTTCAGCTGTCGCGTCATACTCGGCGATTACCTGCAGGCAATGCCGCCGGAGTTTGGCGGCGACGGCGAGTTCATTCGAATGTCCGAGGAGGACGTGGCGAAGAGGTAAGTTGCGATGCTTTGACGCTTTCGCGGCGAATTTACCGCAACGCGCGCTTGCAGATTGGAAGACTTGAAGGCGGCGATGCGCACGAGCCTGCCGGTCGAGCAGAGAATCGAAGTGGCGCGCAGACAACAAGCCGCCAGGGCGGCGGCGCGCATGGATCGGGAGCAGGCTCGCATCCAGCGCGAGATCGAACGTTCCGAGCGTCAGGAGGCCGCGCGACGCGACAAAGAAGCCAGAACGCAGCAGCTGCTGGAGGTAAGTCTCGCCGCGTTCTCGCCTAACGTCACCTGGATCAACATTTGTTTTGTTTTATTATTACCGTTTTTTTTTTATCTTTATGCCATATTCCGAACGTCATTGTTTCACCTCGATGTCGTGGTCGTTGTCGATGTTGTCCTGCTGTTTTGCGTGCGCTTGGCGCTCACATTATGAATCGTGTGTGTTTGTGCTAGGGCCGCAAGCGACTAGCGTTCACTTTAGAGCAGAAGGTACAGATAATATCTGAAATTGAGGGTGGCAAGTCCAAATCAGACGTCTCTAGGGAGCTCGGCTTGGCGAGCTCGACGGTTGCGACAATCTGGAAGAATCGCGACAATATTATCAGCGCGTACGGTACCGAGTATTTCGGCCGTGACAGCCCCAATTATTTTGACAAATTTGCAAAGGCGGACCTCACGATGTCTGATTGCGTTCACCCGGTAGGCAGCCATTTTTACCGCAAGCATCTATGTATTTTTTTTTTTAATTTACTTCTTATTTAATACTACATACATCGTATTGTTTTTGTCCTTAAAACGAATTAAAACCGATGGATGGGGTGTCAGGTTTTCGTTAACCTGCTACTAACGCAAATACCAAACCATACCGCTTATCGCCAAACACTACTTGTGCATCAGCAGCGAGAGAAATGCTCCAGCCAGACGCACATTCACGTCGTTTAGTTGAACCCCTCATCCAGACCCTTATTTATTATTTCGCTGCGTTGTTGCAAGCAAGCATTTGTAGATTATGGTGCCCGCTCGTCATTTTGCATTTGCGTATATTGATTGTCGTACTGATATTAACCAAAGGCGCTGTCCTGAGCATATATATATATATCATCATTTCATTCATCTACGCCCAGTAAACGTTGTGCATGCGTTATTTTTGTTTGACTTGCGTACGTACTTCGCTGCGATCGTTTGAACGCGACGAAATAACGCTTTTCGCGCATGATTAATCAACCTATTTTTGACTGTAGGCCGACTAATAAACACTGTCATTTGGTTCGTAACGTTAAACTCTGTTTGATGTGCGCAGGCGAAGCGAAAACGGCAGGAGGAGCAGGAGAAAATCAAGCAGGAGGAACAACAGCGCAAACAGCAGGTAATAATGATCGATGGCGGCCGAAGTGCTTCGCGACGTGCACATAGTGAATGGCTCGTTTTTTGTTTTTCAGGAGAGGGAATTGAAGAGGCAGCAGGCGGCGCTACTGAAAGAGCAGGTAACTTGATACTGATTGCCAGAGCAATGGCTCACACCGGCGTTTGATGTTGATGGTAGTTGATCTCCTATATTCATCACATCATAGTGCTTGATCATTCGTTTTAATTCGCATCTATTGGATTGGCCATTTTGGTAATGTTTTTGTCATATTTAGTCCGGCGTGTTTCGCTCACCGGCGTACGACTCGATTGCATTTTGCCGATGCGTTTTTCTCTTATTATTTGTTTGGTTTCGGCGAAATTTCACCGTACTTGATAAACGCACAAAATTCGTACGATCGCGTTTCGAAAACAATGGCGAGTGACTAGTGTTGTTTACACGTTTAGTTGATGATTGCGTTCCGTTTTTTGAGATTTGCGTTCAGTTGCGAGTTAGGTGTGTGAGACGACTTGAGAACGTAACAAATGTTGTGTCATGCTTGTGTACATACTGTTATACTGTTTTTCTCCCATAGATGTACATACAGGAAATCAGTAAACAGCGAGAGTTGCTCTACACTGTCGAACTGGTATGGCTCACACATTATAATGAGAACAATCGTTAATTTGCACGCTACAGATATGTACCACATATATGCATCTGTGCTATTTTTTCGTATTGCATAATATTCATAAACGAATTCCTACCATTTATATATATATAAACGCCTACCATGCAATTTTTCCAAATTGATACAGTACATATATATATATTAATCAATTAATCAACTCCTGCTGCTATGTTTTTCGAGCTGTAGACGTGTATGCATTTAAGTTACTTCGTGTTTCTCTAACCAAACACGTCGAGGGTGCTGGGCTAATACGTTTTTGTCGTTCTTTTCTGCGACACACCGACACACGCACACATTACTTCAGTTTGCCAATTTACCAGGGAGCATGTTGCCAATTTATCGATTAATGCTTTATCATCGTGCGCAATCTGGCGCGCGGCGTGCACGTGTGTCTGAAGTGGGGTATTTTGTTTGTAGGAGCGCGAGCGACGGCGTCAGCACATGGCGCTGATCAAGAGCCTGGAGAGTCGCCGGAAGCTGGAGGAGCGCGAGCGGAAGAAGCAGCAGGCGCTCGCCGAGAAGCAGGCGAACAAGGAGAAGAAGCTCGAGCAGCGCCGCGTCGAGCTGGAGATCCTCGCCGAGTTGCGCAAGCCGTGCGAGGACTTGGAGCTCGTCGATCAGGTGCCGATGCCGGAGTTTCCCAGAGTGCCCGGACTGAAGCTGTGCGGCAAGGCGTTCGGCGACACCCTGATGGTGTTCGAGTTTCTGCACAACTTTGGCGAGACGTTGGGCTTCGACATGGACTCGCTGCCGACGCTGGAGTCGTTGCAGTCGGCGCTGCTGAGCGGCGACGGGTCGCAGGACGCCGAGGAGGAGCTGCTTTCGGTGATGTCGCATCTGATCATCTGCGCCATCGAGGATCCCGGCATTCCGAATCCTGCCCGACACACGACCACGCTCGGGCAGAGTCTGCGCCAGGCGGACATCACGCACGCCAATCTCTCGGAGGTGCTCAGGATTTACCTGTACGCGAACGCGACCGGCGAAGTGAAAGCCTTGACGGGCGTGACGTTCGAGCGCGATCGCGAGAAGCGCATCGCCGACCACCATCAGAACAACTGCGAGATGATGCAGACCGTCGCGGGCAAGAACGCTCATTACTACGAGCAGCTGCACGAGAACGCCACGTGGAAGATGGCCGACATGCTGAAGGACAAGCCGTTCTTGGCGCTCGCGCCCACCGACAAGGCCGCGATCCTCGCGTTCATATGCAACGAGCTGCTGCAGAACAAGGCTGTGATACGCCAAATCGAAACGTCCATGGAGAACGTGGCCCAGTGCAGGAAGGACAAGTGGGTGATCGACGCCAAGGTGCGCAAGCTGCGCATGCTGCACAATCGCAAGATGCGCACGGAGGCCATCGAGAAAGAGGTGCGCTGCGGACTGAAGCCCGAGGGCGGCGAAGGTGCCGCCAACGAGTCGGGCGCGGCCGATTCGCCAGCGACGCACAACAAGGACGACCTGCTGGACGACGAGGAGAATGAGATGAGCGAAAACGAAAGCCTCTGCACGCAGCCGGAGGAGGAGGAAGACTGCAAACTGTCCGGCGAGGAGCTGGGCAAGAAGTTGGAGAAGGTGCTGAAGCAGTCGGACGCGCAGTTGCAGCTGATCAATAATGCATCGCATCAGCTCCGAGCGACGTGCTTCGGCCAAGACAGGTTCTATCGCCGTTACTGGACGCTGCCGACCGCCGGCGGTGTGTGGGTGGAGGCGATGGAGGCTGCCGAGCCCGAGGCGCTGGAGGATATCATCGAAGCCGACGCGCAATACGAAGAGATGGCTCTGAAGAACATCGAGGATCTTAAGAACGTCGTCACAGAAGCGGGGGACGAAAACAGCGCCGACGCCGATAAGGAAGTGTGCGACATCGTGTCCAAGCGCGACGATGTCGAGGACGCGGACGACGCGGAAGACAAGGATAATCGGAGCGAGCCGGTCGATGATGGCGATACGGAATCGATGGAGATCGACAGCAACGCCAATGAGCCGCTGAAGCCACCGACGCATTTGGAAAACGGCGAGGTGTACGACGAGGTGGAGCACAATTTGGACGAACTTCAAAAGAGCGTGGACAAGATGGTCAACGACATCGAGAAGGGCGACCGCTCCGACGCCAGAGACAACGACAAGGAGAACAAGGAGATTGAAATTAACAAAACCGAGAATGGCATTTCTCCGACGATCAAACAGGAGCCCGACGCCGAGAAGAAGTTTAATCTCTTTGAGAAACTCGGCGAGTGCATGGAGCGCGAAAATACCAACGACTCGGCTGTCAAGCAGGAAATCAAGGAAGAGCTAAAACAGGAGATTCTAAACGAGCTCAAGACTGAAGTTTCTGCCGAGATCGCAAGCGATGCTCGCGACATCAAGACTGAGAAGATGGAGGCGGAGGACGAGAAGGCGACGAACGAAGTCGAGCAGAAGTGGTTCAGCATATTGTCGAAAGACGGTGCGAGCTGCGAAGGCATTCATATGACATCGGGCAATCGATGGGACAACGGCGTTGGTGCGTGCACGCGCGACAACATCACCGAACTGAAGATCCCCGTCTTTCCGCCGCCGAACTCTAACGCGTCTTATTGCGCGAGCACCTGCGACAGTCCGGCGCCGCTGCAGATCTCCGCCGAGGAGAGCGCTCAGTTGGAGTACATCAAGAAGCACGGCTTGCCCAAGCCGTGCGACCGAAGGATAGTGGGCCAAGACAAGCGATACGGCTGGTGGAGGATCATCGACGTGGAGCAGTTGCAAAGCGTGCTCGACAGTTTGCACGCTCGCGGCGCGCGCGAGAAGGAATTCAAACGCACGCTGCTGACGACCATGCAGACGTTGTACGAACAGCCGGGGAAGATGTTTATCGAAGAGGGGAACAACGAGGCGACGGAATTGATTGTCGACGACGACCACGAATCGGAGTTGGGCGAGAGCGGCGCGCCGAGGCCCGACGAGCCCGGCGAATGGAACGAAGCAGTGGCGCATCGAATCGACATGTGTCTGCTGGAACAGGTAAGAAAACATTGCACGTTCGCGTGTGCCTCGATCACTGATCGCGATGATACTGCAGGTTGAAGCGTTGGAGGACAAGGTGGCGAACGCCAGTATGCAACAAAAGGGATGGAAGGTGCCGATCAGAGAGTGTTCGGAGGTGGACGCGTGGCAGGCTGTTGCGGTCGCCAAAGAGAGATTGGCCAGTTTGGAAGGCGCGATCGAGCGTCGTTATCTGAAACCGCCGCTGGGCGTGAAGTGAGCTTTATTCGCAATGTTCTCATTGCGTTCGGCTGTGACTGTTTGATTGCTTACAGCATGGGCGACCCGAATCTGGCAGCTATGGCGCAGGAAGCCGGTGGGGCCGCGGTGCCGGCGCAACCGATTCCGGCGCCCGACGAAGTGCCGAAAGGCCTCGGCGTGTGGCGCGAGGCCGTCAATCGCTCGCAGACATCTGCGCAGCTGGCGATGTGCTTGTACACGCTGGAGGCGTCCATCGCCTGGGACAAGAGTATCATGAAAGCTGTGAGCCCCTCTCTTGTCTTTAATAAACAGAGAGCCCGAAAATATAACAGCAAGCTGAGTGTGGGTGCTTGTGCTTCTTTTTTAGTTTAACACTGCGACGGGGCGCAGCGACGCACGAAACATTCGCCGATCGATGCAGCGCGCGATTGCGTTTCTAACTAACACCGCGCGCGGCGTCTCGTTGCAATCTATTAACCATTTTATTTGCACGATATTTCACTTTGTTTCACACATTCGATTCCTACTAATTTGTGTCAAGCACTGCAATCACCGGCTGATTTATTAAGGTCTTAGAGGTTTTAGTCGCTCTCTTACTATGAAGGCCCCACACTTACGAAATGGGCGGTTGGCGAACGAAGCATGCTGACTGTTCAATGTTGTTCTTTTCGTTCACTTCCTTTATACATCAATCTGTATGTTGCATTGCAAGACCACATAGTTTAATATTGTGCACTTATTAACAATTAATTTGTCGCGATTGAAAGCGACAGAGAGTTACATGAGAGCGTTTGTTTGCAGAATTGCCAGTTTTGTAACAGCGGCGACAATGAAGATAAACTTTTACTCTGTGACAGCTGTGATAAGGGATATCATACGTATTGCTTTAGGCCAAAGTTGGATACGATACCCGATGGCGACTGGTGAGTATCGTGTTGTATGCTCGCGAGAACGTTGGCGATTGTAACGCTGTCGTCTTTGAAGGTACTGCCACGAGTGCATGAATAAGGCGACGGGCGAAAAGAATTGCATCGTGTGCGGCAAAAAGCAATCGGCGACGAACGCGCGCCTGGTCACGTGCGAGTTGTGCCCGCGCGGCTACCACATCGACTGCATGAACCCGCCGATGAGCAAGGCGCCGCGCGGCAAGTGGTATTGCGCCAATTGCATTTCAAAGAAACCCCAGAAAAAGGCCGTAAAGAAACCGAAGCCTAATCGGGATAGCGAGTCGTCCGAGCATCCCCCTCTAAGGTATTAGCCGACACGCACATCGACACTGCCGTCTCTCTCTCTCTCACTCGCCACGCAATGCGCCCGACTGCGATATATATATATGAGTCCTCTTTTCGTAGTCCTGCGGCATCGCACAGCTCGGCGACGACCAACGAAGAGATAGGCGCGCAAGCGGCGGCCAACCACGCGCCCGCCGCGAGCGCCGCCGCCGCCGCCGTCGTCGTCGCGGCGCATCCCGCGCCGATGGTGACGCCG
>JAODGE020032517.1:5947350-5967425 GCA_027574965.2 Ecitophya simulans | reverse complement strand
AACAGGTACCACTTTGGACCTTTGCCCAAAATCGAATGTTGTTGAACAATATCTAGGAAAATATTAACACTATAGAAAATTGGTTAGTGCCATTCGAATCTACGTTCAATTCTCAAATCAAAAAATGTACATTGTAGCACATCTGTAAATAATTGATATTCATGAACGAAGTGAAATTATCACCCATCAATGTCAAGAAAATGGAAGACAAAAACATAATATTTAATTCCCATTTTAACATAGGTGCGTATCACAAATTTAATTATTTGTGGTATAACTGCGAAATTTAAAAATTCCTCATTCGCATTATTAGCTTGACGTGCCCAAATTTGTATATATATATACAAGTATTCATCGTAGCGGTACAATTGTATATTCGTAAGAGTTGTTTGGTTACTAATTGCTCCGTCGTTAAATAAACTTAAGAGAATAGAATAGAATTGAATTCTGGAACGTTCGATATCGACTGCAACCGATCGTCCAATATCCTATTGTGCTGCACAGGATAAAAGCTAAAACCATTTGACTAACTTTGGCGGCCATTTTGAGGAACTTCCAATAGAAATTCAATGACGGCTAGTGTTTAAATTAAAAGAACAATGCATTCACTACTGTACTTATTTAATATTATATTCAATAATATAGTTGGACCAGTCGTACTTCCATAGAAAGTCAACTATGTTCAGTACACTAATCAAATGATCCACCTTTTTACTGTGAATAACAGGAATAATTAGAAAGTATCTAGATCAAGTTAGAGCTGATGTTAAGAGCAAATTTTGCTGATGTAGAAATATTTGCCAATTTTATTTTGTTTTCTATGAAATAAGGTAAATATCACGAATCTATCGCGACTGACCAAAGACGACTTTGCGACGTAATGTTTGAAAACCAAACATTTTTCAACTCTATTGCATTTTGACACACAAAATGCATCCACAAAAATTCTACAACAGCTAGTACTAAAATAGAAAGAACTGCAAAATTACCTGCAAATAAAACCGATAGCTGCTTTTATAGAGCAAATTTAGAAGATGTCTACAAATAACTTTGGATGTGGATGTAATTTTGATGAACTTAGGTAAAAATTCAACAATCTCGACTAATACTGCAGAAACAAATCTATCTCGACAGGTAGTAATGAAAATTATCGTGACTAGAATCAAAGTAACTTTAACATAACATAAGATCCACCAAATAACAAATCCCAGCTTTTGATATATTATAATTTGTTTTACTTCCCTAATTATATGTAAGCTAATATCGTTATCGGAATCAATTAAGCATAGTATGTCTATCATAAATATTACGTCGCTGTTCCTTCACTTGCCGTTTCCACTTGTCCTGTTGGTGACCAACGCGATTTAAAACGTTGCCACGCACGCTCATGTTATGCGACATGCCCGGACCGCTCACACCAGCCGCATTCTCATCTTCTTCATTGGTATGTTCCTGGTAACTGCCCTTATTTCTTTTGTTCAGCAGTGGATCCAAAATAATCAAGAACGCCATGTAAATAACCAATATTGAGATGACCCATATTACGATAATGACTACAAACTTGATAATGTTCGTATTGCGAGCCTCATATTTGCATTCACACTTGGTGCAGAATTCCTCTTCTTTTCCTTTGATGTGATCAGCAATTTGCGGCAAAATTACGTGTATACATTTGCTGAAAATACCAATATATAAATATTTAACAAACTGACTTACAATTTATGTCTGTAATTACCATTTGTTAGGAGGCACATTTGCAATATGTAAAATCCTGTTACGGTGACTACTCTGCGTGCTGTTTGTGACTGTTGAAATGCTGGGACAGACACATTTGCATCGGTTGTTCTCATATGATTGACCCTGTGCAACCAACAACAAATTATTATTTGCACACTTAATAAATGAAAATAAAGACACTCACCAGTGCTCCAGAAGAAAATAATACTCCAAAAAATAGCACAAGAACAAATTTTGCTATCATTTTGCCTAAAACAAACACTTAATTAATCAAAAGTGCTGAATTGAAATGCTTCCAGGCTTCCAGAGCAATGTTGCAAATGGCTGATAAGTGAGACATCTGTAGTGAGTGCACTGGGTGGGTGTGTGCTCATGCCTGTATCCTTTTGTTTTTATCTACTTTTAGTACAAATCAAATTGGTAAGACTACCACCGACAGTATTACAACAAATAGAAGAGTGAGCAAAGCACCAAAGTAAAGCACAAAACGCAGAAAATGGCCCAAGAAGGAACAAGAAGAGTTGCATTTATCACGGGTATCAGCGGTCAGGTACGTCGAATTTACCTTCTTATGAGAGCTCTTCGGGCTGAAAACGGTGTACAGGATGAATATTCCAGACGACGCGCAGTCGTTTCACATAATATTTCGCTGTTCGGACGCGTATTATTCCAGAAATGGAAGAAAACAACCGTAAGGTTATAATAATATCGAAACGTCAGCTTAGGAGCGGCTGCTTAGATCGATAGTTGGCGCTCCAACCGCGGTGGCGCTGCAGACGGCCCAAGTTGAGCACGAAATTGAAAACTCTTCACTCTTTTCCAGGATGGCTCCTACTTGGCCGAATTACTTCTCGAAAAGGGATACGACGTGCATGGAATCATCAGGCGAGCCAGCACGTTCAACACGTCCCGAATCAACCACCTCTATGCAGATAAATACACGCACAAAGGTGGCAAGATGAAGCTGCACTATGGCGATATGACCGATTCGAGCTGCCTCGTAAAGTTGATATCCACCATTAAACCGACGGAGATTTATAATCTCGCCGCGCAGAGTCACGTGAAAGTCTCCTTCGATCTGAGCGAGTACACGGCGGAAGTGGATGGCGTGGGCACTCTGCGCCTGCTGGATGCCATTAGGACGTGCAATCTAGAAAAAGAAGTCAAGTTTTACCAGGCTTCCACCTCGGAACTGTACGGCAAAGTGCAGGAAGTGCCGCAGACCGAGAGCACGCCCTTCTATCCCCGTTCGCCGTACGGTACGGAAATCTTTCGAAACCCCTTCCCGCCGCCGCCGTCGCGAAGTTATCATAATGAAAGGCGCGCGCGGCGAGACGATCTAATCTAACTTGATTTTAGCATGCGCCAAGCTGTACGCCTTCTGGATCGTGATCAATTACCGCGAGGCTTACGGCATGTTCGCCTGCAACGGCATCCTCTTCAATCACGAGAGTCCGCGGCGCGGCGAGACGTTCGTGACGCGAAAGATCACGCGAGGCGTGGCCAAGATCCACCTCGGCCAGGCGGACGTGCTCGAGCTGGGCAACCTGGACTCGCAGCGCGACTGGGGCCACGCGCGCGATTACGTCGAGGCGATGTGGCTGATGCTGCAGCAGGACGAGCCCGAGGACTTCGTGATCGCGTCCGGCGCGATGCACAGCGTGCGCGAGTTCGTCGAGATGGCGTTCGCGCACGTCGGCAAGGAGATCGTGTGGCGCGGCGCCGGCACGCAGGAGGTGGGGGTGGAGAAGGACGCCGGCGTGGTGCGCGTTCGCGTCGACGCGCGCTACTTCCGCCCCACCGAAGTGGTAAGCCGCTCGCGAACCGCGTTTATTAATAAACGCGCGCTCGCGATCAATTTGCATGCAAATATTTTCGGCGGCCTGCCGCTGACGCTTATCGCGAACTCATGCTAATCTCTGGTGTTCATTAACGCCTTCCAGGAGCAGCTACTCGGCGACGCGTCGAAGGCGCGTAAGAAGTTCAACTGGGTGCCGCGCGTGACGTTCCCGGAGCTCGTCAAAGACATGATGGAGGCTGATATCGAATTGATGAGACGCAATCCGCAAGCCTAGAGCCGCCCACGAGCCATTCCACGATTATATATTCGTTTGCTAATATATCGAATGATGACGATGCGTGTCGTGGTTCTCGAACTCTCGTCCCGCATCCATTCCCGGTCGTTTGCTGTTGCTGCCGTCTGCGAGCGCGCGCGTTTACGATGTGTAACTTTTGCGTTAGTGGCGACCACCCGGTTTGCGGTGCGTGCGCCGGCCGCGATCGCGAGCACCCTCCCCGCGCTCGTAAAACGCGCCGCATCCTCGAAATAGAAGAAAGCGCGCATCGCGCGCGCGGCAATAAAACTGATACGTAAATAAGTAAATAGTAATATCCCAGAAATTCGAGTGTTTATTTGTAATTCGGCGCGAACATAAAATAAACACGACGCGGCGAGCGACATGCGGCCGCCGAGCGGCGAGCTTTTTCATCTCTGGCCACCGAGCGCGTCGAGGCGCATCTTCAAAACCGCATTAGCGCATCCACCGACGTCTTCGCAACACACTTCGCGGCGTCGCGCCGCCGCCGAGGAGACGAGTTTTTCATATTAATGCGTTTTCGATGCGCACCCGGCGCGGTGCGGACGCGCCCGAAATTATAAGCGATATTTCATGAACGAATCCAAATCTCGCCGGCAAAACGCCGGTCGCGCACTTTTTGCGCGCGCGCGCTCTCCTGTTGCTGATGTAATGATATTTTTTAACGAGCGCAGAACAATCCGTAAAGTTTCTGATTACTGTTTGCGCATAATTACTGTAGACGGGCGCGCCGGGCGCGATTCTGTCGAGAAGCTCGCGCGACCGCGTTGATTTATTATAAAGTGCCGAACCGCCGCACGGCCGCGCGCGCGCAGTGTACACAATCCGCGATTGATGCATCAAAGCGAAGAAAAGGTATAAAATACATGTGGTACGCGCGCGCTCCTCCGCCACCTACGCGCGCGTCCTGGAGCGCTGCCCGCGAGGCGCGCACGCCGTTTGAAGCGGAATGGTCGTGTTTGTTGATTCTAAGCGCATTCGAAACGAACCCGTAAATACGCCGCGCGGCGTGCCAGGCACCGGAAGGTTTGTATTTCTTTTTTATTTTCGTTAAAACACTGAAGCAACATCGCCGCCCGCGCCGCCGCCTCCGCCGCCGCCGCGCGTTTGTTTCATTACAAACGCGCGGCCATTAATGCCCCGACAGCCGGCTCCCGACGCCGACGCCGACGCGCGCGGCGACTGTTGCGTTTCGGAGAAGCACGGCGAGCACATAATTCGCCTCATAGATCAAATGTAACGTGCCTGTAATAACACAACGACTGTCACTTCAATACCCGTTGATAAATGTTTCGCGCGTCTTGTTCCCTTTCTGAACTCCTGCCGCGCTTTATGGATCTTTACGCTGTTTATATAACCGTTTATGCGTTGGTTTAATATTTTAAGACCGGTCTTTACAAATTCTCGCTAGCGATGGCATAAAATTTGAAATTATCGATTTATTGCAACTCTAAAAATAATTGTTTACGAAATGGTTGGTTGTTTAATCGATTTTATTAATCGATTAATCAATCATATTTTTATTTATGTTCAATATATAGTTGACATTCACACTTCCAATGTTTAAATTTATATGTTATAATTAATAACTAATTAATGGGTCAATTCTAGTGGTCCCCGAGATTTCTATATATATTTTTTCTATTAAATTCATTTCTTTATTAAATTCTTTAATTTCCGTTTGATACATTATTAACAGAGAAATCAAGTTATATAACTAACCAAATAAATTAATTATAACTATTCACGTTATTAGAAAAATATTAAACTTGCATTCGATGAATTGATTACAAGAACTTTCAGTTAAAAATAATCCAACTTTTAATCGAAGTTAAAACGAAAATAATCGATTACTTATTCTCGCGTTGAGCGGCGCAAAAAGTAACGCAAATGGCGCCGCCGAGATGGAGAACCGTCTTATAGATTCTTCATTCGCGCGAAACGCCCGCGACGCAATCGCTGCGTTAGCGTTATCTTTATCGCTATCTCTTGGCCGTCGCTCGGCTGCGGAATCGGTGTTATGCTTATGTTACAGATATGAAAACGGCCCCCGCGAGGGACAATTTTTCAATTTTACAGCGTTGCGCCATCGCCGCGGCGCATGATTGAACTGCGCAGAGAACGTCGGCGGGGGCCGGGGGTTAAGCAGTCGCTTTGCTTTTGTTCTAGAGGAAATCCGGCGAACGTCTTTATCTCGCCGCCGATCGCGAGTAACAAATGAATGCAGGCAACGCAGTGAATTACGTAAAGCGACGTATTTATTGTCGGCACCCAAGTTTTCGCCATAATGTCCCGCACGACGCCGAACACGACGGACCACACACGCATCTCAATGACAGATTTACAACCACCGGCGCCCACGCCGCCGCCGCCGCCGGCTCTTCGCGAGCCTATCGCCGAACGCGCGCGCTCGTCGCGCTCGTTACGCGTTTCGTCTCTAATAAATTTTTGCATGCCGGCACGTCGCCGGGTTTTGTCTCGCTCGCCCGCGCATAAACCCAAACAAAACAACGCCGCCGACGGTCCCGGAAGTTTAAATTTAATGCCGCCGTCGCTATCTTTACGTGCGCGCCGCGGCGGCGACGAAATCAAAATATAATAAACGACATAAAGGCTCATTTAATTCGGTGTAGAATAACACGTCGAGCTTTCGCGTGCGCCGTCGTTATTTACCTTTTGCGGCCTTTAATGCGCTCGGCGCTATTATCGGATGCGGCCGCAATGTTTTGACAGCACGTGTGAAAACACTCGTGCGTCTTCGCCCGTCCGCGGGTGGACGACGCTTCCTGCGGAGACGCCGCCCGAGAGACGCGGATGCCTTTCATTGGCCCGGCGGGCGTTCGAAATTCGGGAAAGCGAAACGCCTGAAAATCACCAGCGCCGTGGTGGGGGGATGTTACTTAAGTCACACGCGGATGTTTCCCGACGTTAATTAGCGCTAAACATTCGCCGAACGCGTCGTGTCGCGCCTTTGCGTCGCGCGCGATCCAGCAGGATGGGACGTTGAACGCGCCCTTTCGCACGCCAAACGCGGTCATGTTTCCGGTCGAGCTGTATCGCGACCTCGTCGTGCCGCCCGGCCTGTACCTGCCGCCGAGCGCGGTGCTGCACGGTTACTGCCTGTCGCCGAACCTGTGGCTGCCGCTGCCGCTGAAGCTGCACGAGCCGCGCCTGGAAAAGCCGCCGTATTCGTACATCGCACTGATCGCGATGGCGATCGGCGCGTCGCCGAAGCAACGCCTGACCCTCTCCGGCATCTATCGCTTCATCATGGACAACTTCCCGTACTACAGGGACAACAAGCAGGGCTGGCAGAACTCGATCCGACACAATCTCAGCCTGAACGACTGCTTCGTGAAGGTGCCGCGCGAGAAGGTCGCGCCCGGCGGGCCGGAGCAGGCCGGCGGCAAGGGCAGCTACTGGACGCTGGATCCAAAAGCGGCCAACATGTTCGAGAAGGGCAACTACCGCCGGCGCAAGAGCAGGCGGCAGCGCATCGCCGAATGCGCCGACTATCTCGGCGATCGGCGGCCGCCGTCGTCCAGTCAGGTACGCTGTCCGAACGATTGGGTCGCGAGCGTGACGCGCAAATGTTTGTTGTTGTTGTTGCAGGAGCGATGCGCGCCGCCGATCGGCGCTGACGCGGCGGCGCCGTCCACGACGTCGGCGGCGTCGCGCCGAAACAAAAACTCCAGCCTGTTCACCATCGAGAATCTCATAAAAAGCGACGACGGCGTCGGCCGTAAAACCTGATCGAGCCAACAGGACGCGGCACCAGCAACCGGCCGGAGTCCGGCGGCCGAACGCCAAAACGTCTTTGATGTGTTGCGCGGGCCGCGTTTTCGCGCGGCGCAAGCGCGTCGTCGCGAACTTGCCGTGCGCGCAAATAAACACGCGATTGGACAATTTTCAAAAAGACTAACGAGCCGGCGCGCACGTCTCGGACGTTTTCGGAAAAACATTTACTTTGTGCATTACACGATTTTGAAAACATCGCGCGCGCGCGCGCCCGCCCGCGCTCGCCTTTGAACTTCGCCGCGCAGGCGGGCGCGCGCTTTATTTGTTTTACCGAATGAGACAAAAAAAACGTAAATAAACAAGAACTTGAGCAAATAACGCCGCCTCCGATGCGCCGACGCGCAGCGTTTTTCGCGCTGCGAGGATTTCGCAAATTTTATAAATACCATTCGCGCGTTTGAAGATGCCAATTTCGTACGCTTCCCGAGTTGATTATATAAAGTTGTACAATTGCGTGTAATTAGGTTGTGTCCACACACATACACACACACACACACACGTTGATGGGCATTCGCCGCTTCGCTTTGTAGAATGTCAGACGTGCCGAGTATGAATGTAATTTTGAGTGCCCAATAAATATTTATTTTATACCCAATCGAGGCTAATTTTCTTCGACGAAACGCGAATTGCCAGCCGCCTTGAATTTGCCGCCCGCGTGCGTATTGATTTTGCGAGATGCGAAATTACAAATCAAAACAATGGCGCGAAGCGTGCACGAGCGCGAGTAATTATCGTCGAAAGGGTGAGGGGCGGCGGCGGCGGCGGCGGCGACGTGAAAGGCGATGTCGTCTGAAACGCCACTGAATGGCACGAATTCGGCGCACGGGCGCGCTAAAAGAGACGTAATTCCGAGCGCGCGACATAAACGACGCGACGAAACGCAAAGTTGCGTTTTTACGTTCGCGCTGCGCGCGGCCACCCCCCCAGCCGCCGCCGCCGCCGCCGCCACCGCACACAATCGCACCAAATTGCCGGATTATGCGTGTCCGCGTGCGCGAAACTTTGCGCGCCCATCGACGTTTTCGAGTGCGGGCGAGCAACCGGTAGCGCACGTGTGTCGCGCGAGGTGTGTGAGGGTGAAATTTGTTCGAAGTCGATGCGCGCAACACGTACGCTTCGGTTTCGCCGCCGCCGCCGCCGTCGTCGGGCAGGAAGTAGACTGCGACAAAGTTGCGGTTTCGCGTGAGAGGGCCGAGCGCACGTAGGACGCGTGCGCGTGTGCGGGCGAACGTTGCTTTTCGGCGAGTTTGGGATTGTTAGACGCGCGGCGGTGGCGGCGGCTGCGACGGCGGCGTGCGTCGAATGCTCGAGCGCGCCCCGACCCGGTCGAGCCGTCGGTCGTTAGATCGCATTGTTCTCGACGCCGTTTATTCGCACCGCAAACGACCGACGCGCAGGAAATCGCGGATCAATCCGGCCGCGGAAAATATTTCTCGCGAAGCGCGCGCCCAAACTGGCGCGGGCGGCGCGACAACGAGAGGTAACGACTCAACGCGGCGCCCGAGGGGGTTGGCGAGAACGCGGCAATCAGTCGGACTCGAGGGACTTCTTAGCGGGACAATAACGGGTCGGACGCAATTTGTCGGCCCCGAGGCCGGCGCCGTTCCTATAGTAACTGCGGCGGCCAGTAATTCAGCTATGATAGCTTTATTAAGACCCCCCTCTTTCGGCCGGTGCGAGCGCGGCTAATGGCGAAGACGGCGATAAATAACGGGACACGCCGGCGGCGGCGGCGGTGGCGGCGTCGCGTTGATACGCTGCCAACTCGTCGTGTTCGGCTTTCTTCCTCTTCTTCGCCGACGGCCGAATCATCCGAGCGAAAATATGACGGCGCTCGGCGCTCCGGCGCTGCAATTGCGCGGCGGCGAATGGAAGAAATCAATTTTTCGTCGCGCGGTCGCGGCGCAAGGTGTGTGGGCGATAATCGCGCCGATTCGCCGCGCCAATCCCGTCTCTCCCGACTGTTTGCGAGTGAATCGCGCCGCCGACGAGCGACCGTGGTAACGCGAAAGCGGCAATAATTTAGCCGCCCCAACGAGGCGCCCCCCGAGCCGACCTCGGTCGCGGTACGGGTGGTACGGGCGGCGCGTGCGTTTTTTTCTTTGCGCGCGCGGCGAAGCGAAGGGGCGGCGGCGGTTCGCGTCGTCGTGTCGGGCGAAAAACGAACTGTTGCTACAACAACAAGTTGAAAACTTTCCATCCCGACCAGCACCGCCAGCGCCGGCGCAAATAAAACCGCGCTGCCGTTAATGGCATTAGTTTTCTACGTTTCCCGCGCCGCCCCCGCCTCCCCTATTATACAATGCGTCACCACTCGACGCGGTAAATGTTTATTAAAAACTCCCACTCCCACTACGCAGTAGCAAATATCATCTTTTTATATTTCGTTGTTGTTGTTTTTTTTTGCTTGCGGTGCTCTCTCCAACCACATGGTATGTTTGCGGAGGTTAGATGTGTCTCTCCGTACCAAGCGGTTCGGATTGTTAGGTCACGTTTGCAATTAGCGTTTTCAAGCTGCGCTTTTTGTCTGCGACTTTGACATCGTTCGCGTATGAATAAATCCTCGCCGGCATTCAAAACCAATCAATCCGAGCTTCGGCGAGACCGCCGAGTTTCGATCATTTTTAATTCATAATCTTCCTCGGCTCATTCGCGCTTGACTCGCGCACCTCCTCGAAGGCAATTAGCGATCAAAGAGTTCAATAAGATGTTTGCGTCGAACGCTTTAATCCCCTCGCGAGCGCGCGGATTCGACGAGATGAAATTTCAAACTCGGCCGCCTTGCGCGCACGGTTCGCGATTATTGCCGCGCTCGCTTCGCGCCCGTTCGTTCGTATTGATTGCACCTGTGGCCGACGAGCGGCTGGAGGAAAAACGCGCGCTCAACCACCTCGGAACGGATTCTCGAGTTTCGCGGAAATCGTTCGTGCGGCAGCGAAATTATCGACGACTTCGTCGAGCGCCGCGACGCGCAGCCCAATCGAGACGAGCGACGCGAAGACGTAACCTCACTCGATCGGCCACGATGTCTCCGGCGATAGCCGAACGGGTTATCAGCGTCGGCGACATCGGCACTAAAAACGACGACGCGTAAAATCGCGCGTTACGACGCCGCCGCCGCCGCCGCCGCCGCCGTCGGCTTAATCCATCGGCTGCCGGTTTTAACGGCGCCGCGGGCGATAAACCGGCGCAATTTTTCGCCAGCCGGGCGGCGCCTTTATCGCGCCGCCATCCGTCGACGACTACGTCTTTATGCGCGCGTTTGCATATTCGCCCGCGCTCGTCCGCCCCCGCACGCACGTGCGTCGTCATAAAAATAAATATTAATCGCGTCGCGAATCGCCGCCGACGCGTTTTGGGCGACGTTTGGGCGAATTATTTAGATAAACTTCCGACCAACGAGCGACGTCGCATTGTCACATGTGCGGAGCGCGCGCGTTAAGGGACCGTGGACTGGTGGCTTCCTAATTGCGAGATAATTAAACGTTGTATGCAGAAGGTCAGCACGTCACGTCGGCGTCCCTCGTGACGGGCGGCGCTCCATTACGTTTAGTGCACGTCGCGCGCTGACTGTGACATCTTAACGGGACCGTAAAATGGACCTCGTAAAGGACCGACCGCCCCCGCGCGCGACGCGCTCGCGCCCCGAGTGCGTCAACAAAGTCAACTGCAGTCCGGACACACATGGCACGTCCGAAAACAGTTGGGAAATTATTTCGCCCGCGCCGGACGTCGAGACAAAAAGCCGAAAGTGCGCTCGTCCGGAGCGCGTGGAAATCGTAATAACATGCGCTGCGCGGCGCTCGCGTCATTTTCGATTCAAGACCCGCCCGCATTGCATTGCATAATTGCAGATTCGAGCGGGCGGGGTGGCGAGAGCGGCGGGGGCGGTGGGAGTCGTTCAAGCGCACCTGGGCGGCCCGACGCAAAGGAAAAGTGTCGCGCGTCCCGAGGTCATTAGAGAAAATAACGAGATGCTTCTTAATTAAAAAGTAAATAGGACGAAAAGCACATTGTAGCTGTAACTATTAAATTTAAATACGACAACGAGGCTTTTACGGCCGTTGTACTCGCGCTTCGCGCCGTCATCGGTAATTTCTTTTGCGCTTTACCTGGCCGTGTACGCAACCGCGCGAAAGCGTTACGAAATATTTTCGTAGAACGCCAGTTCGAGACGTGATCACAGGTGATTTTCGCGGACACTTTTGAAAGATGCCCCGCCCCCTAATTTTGTCGCCAATTTTATCTCGCGAGTCTGAGGCGAACGTGCAAAAACGTGCTTTTGACGAATCGCTCCCGCGGCTGTGTACGTTTCGCGCGCCGATTCAACTATAATTCACCAATTAAAAATAACAATTTTAATTTCGGCCTGAAGGATGTTTTAACGACCTCCCCGTCGCCGAGTCGCGCGCGTCGTCGTTAAATCGAGCGCGCGCGTTATTTTCGAATTTCCATTTCCGACGGCGCCCGTACTTTTATATTAATTACGCACTCGAAGCAAAACAACGCGCGCGCAATTTAATTAGTCGCCCTTTCGAATTGGTATTTTTGCCCGGCAATCGGTCGGCTCGTTGCGTAATTCGATCGGCGCTAATATCGGCGCGTCGCGCGCCGCTTTTCTTCGATTTTCCGCCGGCGCCCGTCGCACCTTAACGAGAAGCAGAACGCACGTCGCGCCGCAGGGCGCGTCTGTTATGATAATAACGTTTAGGGCGAATTACGCGACGGCGTTCGGCGCGCGCTGGCAAAATCGATACGAATTAGATTTGCGAACGGCGCGCGCGAAAAATGAAATAATTGGCGAAAACGCGCCAACAAGTGCGGCGGAGACGGCGACGCGTTCGCCTTATCGCATTCGCTCTCGCCCTCCCTGCCGCCCCCTCCCCGCTAGCTATTTACATGTCTATACGCGGGCGGAAATTTATTAGCCTTTTAAGCTACAAGACTGCAATAAATTTGTCCGCCAGATTAGAATGTACCTTGGAAAATTTACAGCGCAACTTAAAATGGATAAATGAAATACTTCGGGACATGGAGCGCGCGTCGAGTTACACGCCGCCAACAATGTCGCGCCCGCCCGCCGCCGCCGCCGCCGCCCCCTACGGCGGCACCGCACGTTCGCGCGCAAATCCGGTTATGCATATCGGGGCCACGCGAGAAGTGCGGAGACGGACTGGAAAGTTGGTTTGCGTGCGCCGGCGGCGGCGAGCGCACGACAGAATGCGGAATCGCTGACAACTCGCAAAGCGACAAGATTTACGTCGCGTTGATTTTATTTTGGCGCACCGGAGCGAACGGCCGAATTATCGACACGTTCGTCGCCGGCGGCGGCGGCGATTTTGACGCGCCGACGTCGATTTCCACGCGCGGTTTGCTCGTCAGGCGAGAGGGTGGGGAGGTGGCTAATGCGACGTAATTCACAAAGCGCCGTTATAAATAGGCAAATGCGGACATTTATTGCCGCTTCGGAAGCGGCGCGGCCCGTAATATGCGCGGGGGCGTGCGAGCGCGCCGGCGGTTTGCGCAATCAATGTGAGGCGGCGGCGGGCGCGTGGCACCGAACCAACAAGTACCCCGCCGGAGTCGACGCCGCCGCCGCGTCACGCTTTATCGGTGTTTGTATTGGGCGTTTTCGCAAGCAACAAGCGAGCGCACGAACGTAACCTCATTTGATGGCGATCGAACGCCGTTGTGCGAGCAGAATTAGCAGTCGTAATGGCCGCCGAGGAAGACGCACAGACGCTGGTCATCGCGAGGGTGCGAATTTGCGAAACGGCGCTTCGCGCGCTGCTTCGTCGCCGGCGCCATGACCGCTTTAACTTTTCATACTCGAGCCCTTTAAATTGGATTTACGCGAGTTTAAGGGTAATTTAATAAGCAATTATCGGTTAGCATGCAGCCAAACTGCTTTTATGGCCTAATCCGGGAAAGCTTATTACGGAGGCGCGGTCGCGGCGGCGGCGGTGGAAGTATCGGCTATCGGCGTGGATGCAATCGAAATTGGACGCCGGATATTGTTGAAATTGTCGTTTGGGATTCGCCCGCGCGACGGTAACGCTTTTACTGCTTTAAATCGAACAGTAGCGCCAATAAGTTCGACATAACCGCCCCAATTAACGGCGCGCGCTAACGAAAGGCGGCGACGAATTAAAAACACACGCCGAGATGCAAATTTAATTGGGGCGTTGGGAAGAAACGAAAGTGTCGCGGTGGAATCGCGCTTCGTTTGCGCGAGAGACGATGTTCCTGTATGTTCCGATGTCGGGCCGCCGCCGCCGCCGCCGACGCTTCGCGCTGATGGTGCAATTGCGCATTGCGGCCAATTAAATGCGTTCGGGCGCCGCCGGCGTCGTTTCAGTTCGTCGCTGATCGAATTGACTGTTGTTGCCGTTTATCCCGCTACCCACCCCCGGTCGGCGGCACGCACACGCGCGTCCCGACGCGCCGATTTGCGTTGTTTTTTTTGTTGGGTTTTGTTTTCGCGTTCGCGCGCCACCGTTTCGCGTAATCGTCGCGCAATTTTCGTCCGGAACGCGGCGGGGCGGCGTCGGAGGCGGCGACGCCAACTTTTATATTTATACCCCGGTCGGCAATCGGGCGTATTGCGGTTTTTGCGCGAGCGGCGCGCGCGCGCGCCATCTACACGCGTCCGCATAATGTTAACAAACACGCACATAAATTCGCGCTCATTTCTTTTTATGTTTCGCGCATTCGCGCGACGCCGACGACGCAATCTTTTATAAGATGGCCGCGTGCCAGCTTCCGGTGCGGCCGAACGACGCCGCGCCGCGAGGGAGCGCCGTTCGCCGTCGCTCGACGAGATTTACAAGCGGCAAAACAATGCCGGCCGTTCGGACGCGCTCGCGCGAACGAAATAGGTTAAAACGCGGCCTAACCTCAATTATGAGCCAACGGTGCGACGTTGCGCAATCGCAGTCCGCCGCCAGCGCCCCCCGCAATCGAACGAAATTTGAATTCTCGATTATCGCGCGCGGCGTTTTTGCCCGGATCGAAGCAACATCCTGCGTCGAGGCCGCCGACGAGAACGGCGTGATGTATGACGACAGACGGAATTAAGTGATAAGCCGTCCCACTTTCGAGCGGCGAGCGCCTCGGGGACGGCGCGGCGGCGGCGGCGGCGGCGGCGACGACGACGACGTCGCCGGGCGCTATACTCGTCCGATATCCATCGCGTTCGCGATTCGATCCTTCCTGTTGAATGAGAGCGCCGGCGCGATAATCGGGACGCTCGCACACAATGCGCGTCCGCGCGACGCCATCGAACACACGTGACGCACGTTCGATTTTACGACGAGAAAATTAAAATGCGAACGTTGCGCGCCCGCCGCTGGCGGCGGCATGAACTTTTTTTGGCGGTAAACCGACGCGTTTGTCATCATGATGTGCACATTAAGCAGTCCAAGATAAAATATCCGGGTTCCGAAGCGCGACGGTCGAGAAAAGAAAAAACCACGCGAACTCCGCGCAATTGACTCAACTAAGCGCATTTCACGCACATTGCAAATAATATGAATTATCCTCGAATGCCTAATGTGCAAGCGAGCCCTACGAAGGGAGCAAACAAGGCTCGGCGTCGTCGTCGTCGTGGGCGCCGAAAAACTCGCCGAGATATATTAACGACCGCAGACGCCTCGGCGAATGTTTAAAGTGAATCCCGGAAAGTTGAAAAAGTGAAAATAAAAGTGGCGTCATTATGCGCTGGAAGAAAGCGCGCTAGGCGGGCGGCGAGGCCGGCGGGGGAGAATCGGACAAAAAGCGCGCCTCGGACGGGATCATCTTCAATGGAATTTATTGCGACGTGGAAAGCGTTAAATGACGCTGAAACATCTGGATTAAGGTTGGCGATAGCGAGCGAGCGGCGCCGCCGCCGGCGTCGTTCTTGTTTTGCGCTCTCGGCCGAAGGGAGCGCCCCATTTTTTCCCTCCCTCCCTCCGGGGGCACTCGACGCGCTCGCGGTAATATATTACTTACGTATTCTGATTGTGCGCGAGCACATATTAATGATTTATCATCGCGAGCGGGGCGCCAGGAAAAACAGAGTTATACGTTTCGCGCGCGCGCCAGACTTTCCGCGTAAATAAACCGCCGCTTTGCGCCGTCGCGCGGTGCCATCTGTTGATCGAGCGCAAAACCGTTGCCCAAACAGAACCTCAACTCGACGCTCAACGCGCACACGACGCTTCGACACATTTCGCCGACATCGAGCGACGCGAAATTTTTCAATCGGCGCCCGCCTAATTAATTTAACGCCGAAACTTTTTCGCGCGCCGCCTCCATTACTCTGCGTTAAAGTAATGTATCCGCCCGACGATGGACGGCGCGGCTCGGAATAACAAGCTAAACCGTACGAGAAAGCACTTAAGCGATCGGCGAGCCTATTGTGTCACCAGCTGGAAGCGTCGGGCGGCGGCGGCGGCGGCGCGGTCGGAGGTCGCGCGCGCGCGCCGCCCCCCGAGGGCCCGCCGGTGATATATGCCTCCGTCCGTGACGCACTAATGGCCGCATGTTGATTGCGAGTTTTAAAGGGGACGCTCGCCGAACGATTTATGGCTGATCGCTAACTCGCGCGCGCGTTATTTATCCCGCAAATCCTTTTAATGCGTCGCGTGAGCGGGCTCCGATCGCGTTGTTATGATGTTTGCTCTCCAGTCTCGACGAGCGGCGCAACTCGCGATTGGCGTACGCGCAGCGTAATTTCGCTTTTACGACGACGGAGAAATTTCGGCGTCGCGCCGCCCGCCCCCGGGACGTGAGCGTATTATTGCGGCAAAGTTTAACTGGCGCGCTTCCATTATCGTTGCGGACCTTAACGAGATTGTTTCGGACGATTTCAAAAGAACGCCAGATCGACGCCGAAGATGCGAGCGCTCGCGCACAATGAGAATGCACCCAACAAAATATGAATCCGGGGCGTTATTGCTGCGCATTGTTCTCGGATATAAAAATGTTAAATTGGACCCGTCTGCAGCGTGTGCGCCCGAACGAAGCAGCACACTTTGGCTGCCGGCTAATTTCCGCGACGAGGCGGGCGATTCGCAACTCGTGGACGGACGACATGCGAGCCGGCAGCAGCGCGCCCTCGAAATTCTATATGTCGGCGCATACACACATGCCGACGTCGTCCTCGGACGGCGCCGCGACGCGAATCCTGGCGGCGGCGCTCGTGTCGCGTTCGTTTTCGTTCGGCGCGAAAACGTGCGACACGTTTCGGCGTTCGCGGCGTGCGTATTTCAGGCGAGCGCGAATATTAAATTCAGTCATAACGTCGTTTTTACCCTCCAATAAATTTACATACAAAACGAGAGCCCGCGCACGGGGCGGCGCACAACAACGCTTCGCAAACGCCGCCGCCGCCGACGGCCGCGTTTTATTAGGCGCACAAAAATACGCCGAATTGATGCACAACACACGGAATATCAAACTGGAGAACGGTAAACTATGAGCTATATATATACATATATTCACATACACCTATATATACATATATGTTAATACAAGTGGCTCCTGATATTCGCCCACGACTGCCGACTGGGGCTTTTGTCCTGGTTAATGGATTTATTTGTTCGTTTTTTGATTTACACGCACGTCAACAGTCAACATGTGACGAGGTCGTTTCGATTTTCCTGGAAAAACATTATAAAAAAAACGCAAATAAATCTTAATCCCGATGGCCGCACCAACGAATAAAGAAAAGCGCGTTGCGCTTGGCTGCGCCACATGTTTTTCCTAACTTTACGTCTTTGTTGTTGGCCGCGCACGGCCGTCGATGAATATTCCGATCGTGACGTCAATCGGCATGAATTTATTGGCGGCGCGATGCGCGTCTCGTTGCGCCGGCCGTAAACGCGAGTACGTATATGCGGATGCACGCAATTCGCATATTTGCCCATTAGTCTTCCTCTAATAAGAAGAGGAGCAAAAACCGGGGGCCGCGCGCGCCGCGGTAACGAACGAAACGCAAATTTGCATTTGCTGAGACATGGAATTGCAGATCGCGCCATTATGCAAATAGCGCACGACGATCGCGCACGCAATAATGCTGGTTAAACATTTTTCCGACAACCGGCAACAATCGAATCGCGACGCGTTCGCGCCGACGACGAGCGTTAACATTTTTGACGAATGTTTACACAAAGGTGGGCTATTCAGATGGAAACGGATAAATCCCGACATGGTCACAATGTTGTGTCATTGCAGGTGTAATTATGCGCGCGCGTTAGTAGCGATCGTGCGCGTTTTGACACAATCTAAATAAGAATGGAAACGCGTCGTGCGCGGTGACAATTATGTCGCTTTTTATAGGCACTCGCACGATGGCCACGAATCTGATGTGTAAACGTGTCGAAACAAGCGAAACAATCCGTCGCAATTAGGCGCACGGGAACAAAAGTCATTAGGTCTCGGAATATATCCCACCGAATTTACTGGGTGGTGTAATGGATAATGAGTGCTTTTTTAAATATATGTAATAGTTGATTCTCATTATCTTTCAAAGACGGCTTTGTTATATTTTGATATCGTAGGTTACTGTCAGTTCAGTAGTATAGAACAGGCATTGTTGTTCGATTATCTTATTATAGGTGAGAATTCATCTAAAAATTGTTAATATATCGTAATAAAATCGGTTATTATAGCATCTCTACATTATTGGAAAGTTGAAGACTAATTTACGATCGTGAGTTAAAAATTTAACAGTTCCTCATTATATATGACAACAATTTAATCAATTATGTATTTTTCGCCATTGCTAACAATCTCCTGTTAACGTTCGACCAGTTTGTTGTCTATGTCCGTTTGCCACGAATTGGCCGAAATCGAAGTTGAGAAGCCAAATTTGAAGGTCGCCCTAGTTGTTAAAGGTTGCAAGTATCAACAAATGAAGACGACAGGGTTCTAGATGCAAATCGTGTAGGTGCAGGTGTTTTGTTTAACACTATTCTGGTTAAATGACTGGTCTTTCACTACTGATATTTTTTATTATCGAATGCTGACCAATAGCCAGCTTACCATCATTGAAATATATTTGAATTCAAGAGGACATGATCTACATTTTATTCTATTTCGTCGTCTATTCGATTTCGTTTCTCGGGATTCCCAAAATCCTCACCGGGTTCTCCAGTGTAAGCAAGCGGGAACTGTAAACACTTGAAAACTATTTTCTGAAAGGCACCGATCGCAATACAGTCGTGCCACAACTGCATCTTTCGTTTGTAATGACTTTTTGTATTGGCATCGAGCCTTGAAGAGAAACAATTAGAAAAATGTTACAAATTATATCACCGGTCAGATACCCGATCTCGATAGGTAAGACAGATTAGAAATTTTGTAAATATTGAAAACAAGCACAATATATTTGAGAAAAAGTCGTCAATTGTAATTAATTTATTTCGTTAGTTGTATAACTTGATTCCTAGAAAATGATGTATGAAACAGACATTAAAGGTTAATAGTCAGAATATGTAGTGTTTTGTCTTGGAATCAATGTTTATGTAAGATAAGTAGGCACTTATAATTTAAGGCAGCTATGTGTGTTTGTATTGTGTAAAAAATAATAGAAAAATGACTACCGGAATTGATCCATTAATTAGTTATCAATTATAACATATAAATTTAAACTTTGAAAGTGTTCATTTCAACAATATATTCTAGAAAAATAAAAAAGTTGATCAATCGAAAATTCGATAAAAAACGCTTTAACAACCAATCATTTTGTAAAAAAAATATTTTCACAGATTAAACGCTCGCGACTTGTTACTTAACCCAATACAATTGCGGATGGTGAAAAAGAAAGAATGCTAAGAAGCATGTTCAAAAACAACAACCACCGGTGACGTTGGATGTCTAAACGTTACTACGAATCGCGTGCGTAAATGAGCATTAATCAGGAGGAGCGCGAGAGGGCGCTGGTGGTCGCGTATCGCGGTCTCGTGCGCGAGCGCTATCTCGACGCGTTTTACTTTCGTGCGCGCACGGTTATTCGCCGATCATCATTAATCAACCTTACGCAATCGGGGGCGAGCGCGCCGCCTCCGCCGCCTCCGACGCCGCCGCCGGCCCCCCCGCCGCGTCGCGACGCACGTACGCCGCATTAATAACGCTGACGCTGATTGCGTTCCGAAGCGACAGTAGTCGTTTTGCAACGTGCGTTCCGTAGTGCCCGCCACCTTGGCCGCGCGTTTCCGCTCCCGTCTTGCGCGTCAAACGCCCGGCAGCAAATCATGATTCGCCCCACCTCCCCGCCGAACAACAACCGCGCACTTACGAGGCGCGGGCGTTCGGGATTTATGCAAATTCGAAGCGCTCGCGCGACTTTTTTTTATCCCTCGGCGGCGTTTGATTAATCGCCGCGCGGCGCCGTTTTGAATGAGGAAGTAGGCACGGGCCTGTAAAACTACTAATTGTCAATGTGGCGCCATCTACACG
>JAODGE020032517.1:2490996-2507886 GCA_027574965.2 Ecitophya simulans | reverse complement strand
AGCGGATACAGCGACGATAAGGACACCAGCGAGGAGGACGAAAGGGGCTACGAGAGCGACGTCAGCGACGGCAAAAGGGAAAGCGATTGCGACGATTTCGATAATGCGCCCTTGGCGACGGTTCGGGCGACTTGTCAGCGCGCAGAAAGTCGCGAGCAATTCGATGAAAGCGGCCGGAACGACGGAATGGAAAGTGGCGAAGAGCGCCGCGAACGTGCGCCGAATGTTCATCCCTTTAATGCGGGCGATAATGATAACGCGCGGCTCCGCGGCGCGGAATGCGAGTATTCAGCCAGCGCTGTGACTGCCGATAACGCTGTGAAGGAACAAGCGGAAAAAGTTGATTCGTCGCCAGAAAATACAATAAGTCCGTCGTCGTCGACGGGGGCTGTTAGGAAAGTCGTCAAGGACGCGCTATGTACAAACGATAGGACTAAAGAACAAAGACTGGAAAGCACCGTGGATGAAGTTAAAGAAGTGACTTTTAAATCCCATCCAGTTCAGTCCGGTCCATCAGTAAATGGTAGTGATGCAGTGACGAAATCCGCCCAATCGACTCAATCCTCCACTAGTTCAACTGGTAAAGCCAACAGAACTTCAGAAGAAATATTAGCAGCTCGCGAAGAACGGCTGCAACGACTCGAAAGGGAAAGCAACGAGTTATTCAAGAAAGTAACTCACACAAGACTTCGGGGTACAAATATGTCTGTTAGATTGGATAATCTGCATGGAATTTACGGTGAATGTAGTTCGACGAACACTAACGCAGCTAGCAACACGAAGATTGTGAACAGTCCACCAACAAAGGAATCTGATGAAAATGACGTTAAGGAAGAGGATGAAGGAGTGCAGAAAGAAACTCATCAAGCAAATGATGACGAAGATAGCAGGCAGCAGTAAATTAATGCAGATTATTTGTATGATAATATCTTTAACTAAACATTTATATCACCATATATTATCAACGTTATATAAAGTTTAAGAGCTAAAGACATATTTCTATTTTATGTATAAATAATTTATTCAAAGGAGAGCTTTAACTATTAATAAATGTTCCAAGAAAGTAATATAAATTAATGCTACTTAAATGTCCTTGTACAACAGATCTTACCTAGGAACTAGTTCCTCTGGGTGGGCTCTCATATTTTCCTTGTTTATCTTTTGCCCAATTGCTTGGAAATATCAGAGTATAATATCAAAATAGGGGATGTCTTAAAGATCTCAACAAAGTCATGACATGCCACTAGTTGATCCCGGAAGTTTACGTGCTTCGCGAGCTAATTTCAAATGTGCTGCGAGTCGTTCTAATAGTTCTTTTACAGAACTAGTTCATTCTAGTACAACAACTCGAACCTAACCTCGGAACTTGCGTTTAAAAACTTATCAAACGTTTATAATGATAAACATTGTTTATCACAGCGAAAACGCTTTTATTTACACAGTAGACGGTACATAATTTCCAGAGAATAAATAATACACATTTGCTACTTGTTAAATTGTTGCTTTCAGACTGGGAGAAGCTCAGAAAAGTCTTTCGCTGCATTGGTCAACTATTTGGCTACTTCAAACATAAAGATGGTGAATATAACATTAATACTTCACGCATTCCACATTAAAATCGTTTAATTGAATTTTTCATAGTATTACCTTTACAATTACAACCAGAAGAAGCACTCCTTCTTATAGAAAAACAAATAGGCAGATTAATTTCTTGTAAAGAAAAGGTTCAAACTAAGGAAGCACTGGAACAGTTTAGGAAGAAACTGTTTGAAGCATCCAAAGAGTTCTACAAGAAAAGAAGACTGAAGCAATTGCAACAATATGCACCAAAGATCGTTGCTGGAAAGAGAAAGAAAGGAGATATGAGGTCAGAAGATGAAATTATTCAAGGAGAACTTGACAAGTTCAAAATTGATGAGAAAAAAGTGATTTGGCCTATATTTTTACACAATTTTGACTTTGGTAATGTCCAATTAAAAAGCACATCATTAACTGATTTGATATTTGAATGAAATTTGTAGATTCAGCTGCTTTAATTGACCCCCAAGTCCTCTGGAAACAAACCACATCAAGTAAATATGCAACATTCAAAGATCTCTGGGAGAAAAATTTTACAATAACACCGGGAGCGAATTTCGGCGGAGATTTCCTCGTTTACCCAGGTGATCCTCTCCTGTACCACTCTCATTATGTCGTTAGATGCTTAGAAGATAAAGAAACAATTTATCCCAGTGAATTGGTTGTGTTAGGGAGGGTTGCAACTTCAGTGAAGAAGAAAGGTGTCTTAAGCTACATGAAAAATGGCAAAGTCAACTATATTACTATTAAATGGATTGGCAAATAATTATAATCACTAATTGTGTTTATATTACCAGATACTGAGAATATCTAACAAATTATATTTGATCAACTAATTTGAAGTTTTGGTGTTGTTTTTCTGGCAGAACATTTAGGTACTTTTTCCAGAACTCTGTACCTCTGTTTGGATAGTTTCTTTGCACCCATGTGTGGTCCCAATTGAGGTTTACTTTCTCACATGTTAACATTACTTTGCCTGGGACCATTGCAAACAGGGTACCATTGCGGCTGAAACCCACATTTAGGCCTGGGTGAAAGCGCAGCGTTCGTTGGCGTACGAGGAGAGTGCCTTCGGTAACGACCTGACCGTCGTTTCTTAATAAACCGCGATGTTTTGGGCGAGATTTTGGACTGGTGTTACGAGTAGAGCCGCCTGTTTTCTTACTTGCATTACGGGCAATGACTAAAATTAACATTAATTTTAGATAGATAAATAAAGTTAGGTTTTAGGCGTATTTTAGTGAATATACTTACTGCCTAGGCAAGTGCTTGTATCCTGGAGGAGAGACGAACTTGTTCTTAGTAAATAATTCATTATAAGTATTTATAATGAATGAAATTGACGTGAAGGAAAAATCGCAAGGTTGCCAGTTTAGTAACTTTTGCTGGGTTAATATCTTTAGTTTATAATTCTACCAATGGAGAGAGCAATTTAAATATTTAAGCTTAAATTGTCATTATGTTGCTAATTATTATTTAAAGAGCATTTTAAATGTATTATATATTACCAACTATTTTGAGTTGATTTTTAAATTGTTATTAGATAATATTTGAAGTACTCTCTATTGGCAACATTGCAACCAAACACATTTCGCAAAATTAAGCAGGTTATGATATCACATTGGCGCAAGCCCTCAACAAAACAGAACTTTCCGGCATTCAACATTACTTTTTTGTAAGTAATCACAACTTCCAATCACAATGGTCGACGAAATTCAGCAGAAGCTTCAAAGCGAAGTCGACAACTTCAAGAAGTCACAAAAAGGTATACCTTACTGCACGTCCATATAAGGCAATACATTTGGTTAAAAATAATTTCCCAATTTATCTACAGAACTGCAAAGAGCAGTATCGACTAGGCAACAACTCGACAGCCAACTGAATGAGAACAAAATAGTGAAAGAAGAACTAGACATATTGAAACCAGGAGCAACAGTATACAAATCCTTAGGCCCAATTCTTATCCAAACTGAGCTCACTGAAGCGAAACAGAATGTCACAAAGCGCATGGACTTCATCACCAAAGAGCTCACACAGATTGACACACAAATTGATGGTCTGGAAAAGAAGCAAGACAGCTACAAGGAAAACATTCAAAAGCTTCAGCAACAATTTCAGGTTCAGTTGCAGAAGAAAGTAGGAAAGGCATAAGCAAGCATAAATTTATATTTCTCGCAACAAGCAAGTTTTTGACTCATATATATATAATTTTTCATTTAATGTTTAATTTATCAACTGAATTAATGCATACTACAGAATACATAATAAATTGCACATCAATTGCAACAACCAAATGACTAGGAGTAATATTACTTGATGTCGCAAAGCAGGGCAACACCCCTGAGTGTCCAATGTCTTGGATTGTGATCTGTTTCAAAATCAATAGATCCAACATATTTCTGATCAGTCCTCTGTGGCTTTCTATAAATTGGGCACTCATAGAGTTTTGGATCTTTCCCAGCAGTTGTGTTAATGGCGTAGATGTATATCACTGGCATTTGTTCATACAAGACCTTAATTTTACTCTCGATTAGTTTTCCAGTCTTTCTGTCAAGACTAGCGCCTTCCAGGAACAATCCGTAGACGTAAACACCTTCGGTCGGGCCTTCTTTAATATCCTCTCGGTTGTATTTTGTTATCTGGTTTTGCAACACGACCGAATCAAGCGCCCAACCTTTATGCGCCCTTGTAACATCCTGAAAAGTGTATTTTATAGCAAAATTTGGATAAGTATACCGAGAATTACTAACTTGACGCATTGCAGTGAGGAAACCCTGAGGATTAAAGAACCCGGTCATCCAGAATGCGTTGGGACGACCTTTCTCGCACCAGCTTCTAAACTGGACGTCGCGTTCCAATAATTCGGTGTACCAGAAACCTAGTGTGGCCGATTCCCAGGATATTTTCAACCATCTGTCAGGTATCCTCGCATCGTACATCGCGTCCAACGCGGCTCGCAGCCCTTGACTCATAACTATCGTCCCGTCGATGGCCAGTTTCAAATCGCATAGAGTGTTGTAGACTTCTTTAATGACCTTATGTATCCTGTCGATCTCCTGCCGCAGGAAGATGTTCATCGGCAGTAAAGCCCCCATTCGTTGGAGGGCTTCCTTGACTTCAAAACTGTTGTATTGCGGGGGTAGTTTCTCCAACATGTCATCGGCAAGAGAGTAAACTATAGATTCGCGTGTTTCTCCGCCTTGACTGCCGCCTTCTTTAGGTTGGACGCTCAGGATAGTGTCTAGGATTCCTAGAAAAAAAAAAGATTCGTTTACTGCAGTCGAGGGGCATACGGGTAAGATGAAACCTTTTGCACTATTAATCTGGTACGTAATGTCAGCGTTCGAATGCAACCCGAAGACTTCCGGCGTGTCGGTAGCCGGCAAACTGTTGATATAATCGATATATCCTTGCAAATTCCTCGTTTGCGGAACTTTGTATCCTTTGTAGAACTCAAAACCCGGACGTAACAAGACATCACAAAACCATACCTTCAAAATGTATTTCACAATCGGCGACACTAAACATGCGACAATTATTTCCTACTTGGGTAAAAGTCGTGAGCAAACGCTTATCGAAGTCGTCCGTGACGCGTCCGCCATATTGCACCTCCCCCAGCATGTAGCAAATCGTCGGCCAGGAAACGCCCTTCTTCGCGTCCATATCGTCCAAATGATTCTGCACGAACTGCACGCTCGCGGCGAAGTCGGCCTGGTTAAACTCGTACGGAACGTTCCATCCGAGCGGGCCGAACTTCCGGCGTTCCTGCACAACCGTGTGAATGAACGCCACCGCGTACAGCAGCGGCGGCCATTGATACTGCGACGAGTAATCGAGATAATCCTGCGTGATGCTTTGGTACGTGCGCTTCATGCTCGCGCGAATGCCCTGCGGCGGTTCGTTCGTGAACTTGATCGCCATCTGCAACAGTCCGATCGGGAACTGTTCGTGCACTTCGGTGGTCAACCAGACGCGGAAAGTGTCGTGCACGGCCTCGGCGTCGACGACCATGGTCATGACATCGGTTGCAAACGGTAAGGATAGATGTACGTTCTGCAGGAGGACCCAGCCCCCGTCAGCCATGGAAGTTTCTATCATGTCCTTAGCTACGACTTCTTGGCCTTGACCCATGGAGACGGATTTCAACGGCATTTCCTTGGTTTTGGCCAAGGCGGTTATCTGGGGCGATGGGTCTGAACCGATCGACAAGATGCAGATCAGTGGAGTGCGTGGTTCCGACTCAGACCACGTTATATCGAGGTCGAGGAGATGAGCTTCGCCATATTGGGGACCTAACGAGTCTGTAAGGAGGATTAGTGTAGTTAAATATTTGAATGGTTGTAAATTGCTGGTTTGTACCCATGAGGTATTTCCTAGCTTGAGACACAGTTCTATCCGGACTCCAGCTCCTAATCAACAACAGTTTTCTAAAGACATCAAGAGATTTTTCATATCCACATGGTAGAACTTCCTGTTCCGGCTTTTCCTTTTCGTACCAGATGCGCCATTCCTTCTCATTGTCGCTTATCTACAACATAAACATAATCTCTAAAATAGGATATATGAAATTTTGGGAGGCAAACGGCAGGAGCAAAAGCACGCGTTCACAATCACGAAACGTATTGTTAGTTTTAGTTTGCCTCCCAAAAGTTCAGATGATTTGAAAGCTCCATTACATCGTTCAGAATCTCCTGAAAACGCTCCAGCTTATTAATCTCCACCAAATTCAGCCAAGTAATATCCAAAATCCATCTGAACGGCTTCGGTACAACCGCGTTTAAGTCCAACGACGCTCCGCCCTTGATAAAAGCCAGGAACTCGTCGTGCGTAATCACATCGTTCTGCAAATCGATCTTCATGGCCATCATCAACGTGAACAACGTTTTGTGCTTCTCGTACAAACTCCTCTGAGTGAACTTCCACACCTCGTAGGTCAAATATTTAAGAATAATATCAATCCGCTCGTCCGTATCCGTGCTCTTCGCCGATTTAGTGATGGAATTATCGAAGATGTTCAAAAACTGCTTCAGAGAGTTCTGATACATGACATTCACATTGCTCATCTCCACAATCAGGAAGTAGAGAATCGATCCGCGAGCTGCCACGGATCTGAACTCTTCGCGCGCCGTGTTAATCTTCTTCTCCGTGTGCACGGAAACCGACAACTTCTCGTTAACTTCCTCGGCGGTGCTTTTCGTAACTTGTAAGACATTTATGAGTTCCTCGTCATCGACCAGCGAGCCCTGCGTGGAATTCAGCCGACACAATAGATTAGTTTCCAGATCTTTCATCCTCTTCTGATTCTGCATGACGGATTCGAACAGCGCGACGCGCTCCGCCTCCAGATCGGACTTCTCCATTAAAATCACCCTCCCGAGGAGTTGATCTTCCAGACCTGCAAATTATAACTCGGTTTGTTAGCTTAGTCAGAGTTTATCGCATCGAATATGGCCAGACCTAATCGGGTAACGGTGAAATCAATAATCGCCGTCTTAGCGCTAATCTCCGGTGAGTAGGGTGGATTTGGCAGCTTGGTCGTGATGTACAGCATGAATCCCTTCATGACGTCACATTCCTTGTCGCCCACGATGACTTTTTCGATCGAACCGGATTTAATGAAGTTCTTCTCCAGCACGTTGTCGATTACCGGGTCGAGCTCTACGTCGATGTCTTCGATAAGCAAAGGCCTTCCTTTAATAGCAATTTTAATAAAGTTAGCGGTCACAAATAATATATATAGTCATATAAGATCATTTCTCGAAACTTGGCAGTAGGGATGTCGAAAATATATCGATATATCGATATTTTATTTTTGTTTTGACGATATTTTTGAGCGATATTTTATTTTTCGATAAATTTGGACTAGCAACACGGTATAAAAGTCGATATTTTTTAACCAAATTCTAATATATATATATGGAATGGGGTTGTAAATATCATACTGGGACACAAATAATCTATTCTTAAGAATTTTCTATCTATCAATGTCGATATTTCCAAATTATATAGATTCGACATATATCAATACTTTTTCGGATTTTCGACATTCAGATTTTCGAGCGTCGAGATCTTATATCTTTATAACGTTTTGCAACACATCGAAGAACTGTGCGTGCCATCTAGTGACACATATCACAACGATAAATTTTCTACTTGTGAAATCAACTCACCCAGTGACAGGCAATCTTCTAAATGCGTCCGAAAATATTTATGATTCAACGAAGTAATCTGCAGATTGTTGTTTGCCTCTTTGTTCTTGATCCACATCTTGCCCTGTGTCTGCGGATCGATTAAGAGCGGATACGAGCGGGATTTGGTGACAATCAGCGCGTTCTGTACGGAGAGTTCGTCGTTGGGCAATCCTTGCAAAGTCCATTCGGACACAACGGAATTCTCCACCAACATGTTTGTAATGTTTAGATTTTTGCTGAACGGAATTTTCTTGGATAATAAAAGCCCCATCCAGATGTTCACCAAATTCGCGCGGAACTCTTGATTGTACGGTCCGCAGTACGATAGGAAACCGGTGGCCAGAACGACGTCGCCGACGAGTCGTCCCAGTTGCTCCTTGTACTCTTTGCTCTGCAACGTCCAGCGAATCTTTTCGCCGGCCAGGCCGTTAATCAGCGCCGTGGCGGTGTTCATCTTCCGGAGGCAGTTGTTCGCCGCGTCCGTCAATCTCTGCTTCTCCATTACGGCCGAATCGTACTGCGCTTTGACCGCCATTAGCGACTGTTCTCTCTCTTCCAGTTCGCGCTCGGCGTTCGCTAGATCCGCCATTGCGACCTTGAGACGCGCCTCCTGCGAACGCAGATTCGCTTTTAACGGCAGGACCTCTTTATTGACGCTGTGGAAGAACGCCATTGCTTTGGTCCAGGATAACAGGCCGGCGACGTCGCCGCAGACGCGTTTGGCCGTGTCCATGTTGTAGTCCTCCATGTTGAAGTACGGCTCGAGGAGGTCTACCATCTCGGCGTTGATCAAGTCTTTCGGGTAGTTTTGTAACTGGAGGAGGAACGTTGCCGATGCCATTAACTAGAGTAATAAATTTCTTTAGTGGTTGTAAACGTTAAGAGATGTAAAGTTGGGAAACCTTTAGAGATTCCGCCCATGATGGTTTAGGTGAAGATGCAGCTGGATCCGATTGGACTGCCTGTAGTTTTCTTTGAAATAATATCAACACGCTGTCCATTATCCTCATGATTAAATGGGGTGGCCTTCCGAGTTTTCTGACAGTCGCTAGAATCAAGGGATAACAGGAAGAATTGTATTTGTATGATTGTAGGCCCTGCTAAGGGCTCTCAAAAATTGCCGTAGCGGCTGGTATTTCACAGCCACATGGCGGGGTATTGGTAAAGTTTTCAACTAGCAATAATCGCACCTCGGTAGGACCTCATTGGTTACGATATCGCCTCTGCGCAAAGCTAAACATTCCACAATACTCTACGTCATATATCTTTATATAGTAGAGTTGCACATTGAAGATGCATAATACGCGCCATCTCGTGACATACAAAATATTCACATTTCCTATACCTGTCTTCTACCTTACTTACCAATGTGAGCCGGTTTGATTGTATTCAAAGCATTCTCGGCTTCCTCCAAGGCCGGTTTGGCCGCTTCCAACTTCTCCTCGGCGATTGCCTTCTCATAATTTATTCGTTCGACTAGCGCCTCAGCCTTCTCCTTAACAATCTGCACTTGATTCTTCACCTGTTCCGCTTGCATAGCTCGATCGGTAACCTCCGACAAAACTTTCTCAGCTCGCTTCGAAGCTTCGGCCAGTTCTTCCTCCATTACAGCCAAGTCCTTCTTCAGCAAACCAACGGAAATACTCGCCTCGGCCAGTTTCTCCAAACCAGTGTCCATTCTCAAAGCGCCATCACTAAGATCATCCTTGGTGGAACTGTAAATACTTTTGTAGCCGGCAATGAAGTTCAGATAGCTCTTAGGTGTCACATGAGTGGCCCTTCTGAATCGTTGGAAGTACTCGGCGCTCGTGGCTGCAACTTCGTCTTGTATGCCACCTAGAGCATTGACCAACTCTTTTTTCGTAGAGTCGGTACATTCGATGTTAAATTCGCTCAAAAAGTGTTGAGCTACCGACACCAGAGCATCTTTGGGCCATGGTTGAAACCAGTCGATAGTGCATCCGGTTATCAACGCCGGGAAACGAAGAGCGCGTGTCCGGAACTTCTCCCCAACGGGGGAGAAACAGAACACGACGTGGAGATTCTGCACAGTGCGATTCATGAAATACTCCATGACAACTTCGTGATTTAGCGTGCGCTTGGAATTCTCCCGACGCATTATCGGGCTGAGCTCTTGGATAATTTCGGCTTGCTCGTCCTTGTTGTATAAATTAGAAATCACTCCACAAGATAAAATATTATTCAGATACTCCAAAAAACCTTCTTCTTTAATATCCAAATCCGTAAAGATAAAAGTCGTACCTTTTCCTTGGCAACCACATGATCTGTACAACACCTTCAAGTCCTCCAAGAAGTTTCCAATGTTGTAAGAACGCGTCAGACTGATTTGGAACGATTTGTAACCGGCAATGAACGAGGACAGTTTGGTCAAAGACTGCTTGCCACTTCCACCAACTCCGACCAACATCACGTTACCTCTGGGATGTCTGATAACGCGAGATATTTTGACCAGATGCAACATGGCGTCTGGGAAGAACACCAGATCCATTCCGGCACCCCTGACCATTTCGTTAAACTGCGCTAGAAACATGTCCAAACGCTCTCTGAGATCTTGATCTTTGAAGACAGGCTCATAGACCTTTGGTAGCTCCATATCGGCATCTTCGCCTTCCTCCCCAGTGGGTTCCGGGGCATCCCTCATGAAATCCACAAACACTGGGGAAGGTTCAGCTTTGACTCTATAGTCACTGCCAAGTTCCTTTTCGACGAGGTCTAAGAGAGCTTGATCGAACCAGTTCTTATCGTCCATGATAGTGAATCTATCTGAAAAGACCCTGGTGCATTCGTGTTTCCATAAAATCAGTAAGCAAGCATCTGATTCGATGACGGTTGGAAGCGTCCCGACCATTCCCTGCCAAATCTTTGAAAGATCCCTCAAGCTGAAGACGTAATGAAACTTGGCAGGTGTCGGTAAGAGCTTCTCTCTTGTCTGCCTCCAAAGTAACCTGGTAAGTGGGACTAGTTTCTTAACCATGTTTCTGACGTCCACAGCGAAGCCCCGTTTGTGGTTGTAGTGCCCTTGACCAATTATCCCAAAAATCTTGTCGATGCTTTGATCGGTAGGCATGCAGCAATTCAAAATATTAAACTGTCGTTTTAACCTCGAAGGGATGTCGTTCCTCCCACCGCCAGGTTGACTCATGGCAGCCACAAAGTGCACATCAGTGATGCTCGTGAAGTCACCGGGTTTCTCCAAACTGTAAAATCCTCCCATGTCAATTGTCTGTCGGACTATTTCGTTGGTGACTTGATCGCCCCAACAGTTAATCTCTGGCAGGTTGATATCGTCAATAAAGATAATCATCTTTTTACCACCGGGTGGACCAAAAGTACTTCCCATTCTCTTTTCGACATAACTCTCGATGGTTTTCTGAAACTGGTAGGGCGTGGTTGCGCTAGAGAAATTAAATGCCCTGTTGAGATATTGGTCGGGGTTGCAGTTTTTCATAAATGATTTCATCATCACCGTCTTTGCAGATCCTTGCTCTCCAATTAGGATCACACGTTTGTCTTGTTTAACTATGCATTCAATCAGATAATTAATTCTGACGTTATCAATGATCGGAATGAGTATAGCTGCAAAATCAGGAGAAGCCGTCTCGGGATAAGCGTAGTTGGTTAACAAATTCGTCCAAGGTTGCCAATATCCATCTTCATCCACTACATAATCAAAAATGGTATCATTAAATTTGACATTAACGGGAGGAATATCCAACTGATAGGTGGTCCTGACATGTTGATCAAACTTTTGTCGATCTTCATTTTCCAGAAAAGCGCCCAGGCCCCACGTCAGCGCAAACACGTAGATCTTTTTTAAATGATTCTCAGTAAATATCTTAACGGTTTCTTTTACCACTACTTCCTCTCCAAGATCATCGTCCAAATCTATCTCTAGTTCTTCATCATCTTCTTTCTCCATTTGCACAGGGATCAAGCCCTCCAACAGACACAGCACTTGAAGGGTGATGTTACATTGTAGCACGTTCATCACTAGATGAAGATTTTGAGTGCTCCAGGCATAGATAGCGGGAAAGGTTTCTTCAAACAAAAGATCAAAGACATCGTATTCTCGTTGGCTGCGTTTCTTTAACCAGGCAGTAACGACAGGCTTCCAGTTCAGCCCAGAAGAACTCATATAAACCATGCCGTTGCGAGAAACTGTTGCTGGCGACGCGTTATCGATGTTATGTGGTTCAAACATAATCTTCACAGTTGGAGCCATTGACAACCTGTCACCGTTAGCTAAAGTCAGAGTTTTATTATCATCCAAAACAGAATTTAAATTTTCAATCCAGATGGAGTCCACGGGCCCATCGAGGATAATCCACACATACTCTCCATGCTTTAGTTTGAGTGTCTTGCGCCAGAGAGCAGAGAATATTCCGTCTGTCCAGTCATTGGTTGCTACGTCAAGTCGGCCAAACATTTGCGCAGCTGTGATCGCTTTAGGATTCATTCGCATTTCTCTATGATAGAATCCCATTTCGGTTAAGGATCTCATCAAGATTTGCAGGCAAGTAGTCTTTCCAGCTCCGGAAGGGCCCAGGGTCATTATACCATGTCTGACTCGTTGCGTGTCGTACAATTGGATCAGTTTTAAGACCCAGGGTGGATGATTGATTAGTCCAGCCTTCTCCACTTCATCACTTATGGCTTGTTCCAGTTCAGGATAAGCTGTTTTCTCCAAAGCCTGATTAGGAAACAAGTCAGCTACCAAGGAGATAAAAAGAGGTTCATCTTCATCAATGAGTTTTGACAAGTTCATATCCCTAAGTACTCGCATAACAATGGTGCTTTCTGTGTCTTTGTTGTTGACACGTTTTGCTGCTCCCAAACTTCTCAAGACCGAAAGAATATTTCTCAAGCCAAAGTCATAATGAACTTGTTTAGTTAGTTGCTCCTCGCAAAGTTTGTACAATGTGTAAAATTTTCTAGCCAGTGTGATGTTCTCCAGAAAACCACAACTGGCCAGTTTGACTCTGATAATAATTTGTCTGTCTGGGACCATCATGGCAACTGTACGAAATTGAATTTTAAGATTCTCAGGAAGTTCCTTTCTCCCAGCATAACCAGGATTCTTAAAAATTTTGAAATAAAACATTTTATACAGAAATTCATTGAAACAGTTTTACCATAGTAATGAAGATACCGAATTCTGGACACATTTCGACAATATCTCCATCTGTAAAGACAAACGTCTTCTTTTTATCTTTCTTTGCTGCGAGGACAACGGCAACTTGCTGGGCTGCTACAGACAAGACAGGTAATTCAATCCGGTTGAACTCGTCAAAGCAACCCCAAGCTCCAGATTGCGCTAGACCTTTGTAGATCCGTCCTAAGCCTCGGTAGTCCATTTGGTCGGAACAATTAAACACGACGACATACTTTGCAAGGGTCTTACCCATGTCTTTTACCGTTTCCGTTTTGCCTGTACCTGCAGGACCACATGGAGCACCGCCCATGCTCATTGCCAGAGCTTGAGCTAAAGTTATATAACATCTGTCTGTCAATGGAGTGATTACTAAACGATCCGTACAGCCCAGATACTCATTCTGGTAAGAGAACACAACGTCTGTGATAATTATGAAAGTTTTGTCTTGTTCTTCTTTGAAATAGAAACGACATTGCTTGAGCCATTCAAAGTCGTTCACATGACGGACGTTCAAACGACACTAAAAACATTAACAATTAATCCGAGGCATTACCATACAAAGAGGCAATGCACCAAAATATCGAATATGTCCCTCTGGTGAACGTGAATGGTAATTAACGTTTCGAACTTAGTGCGTTCTATTTTTATCAGATCTCTGGTAGTTTGATCGATCAAAGTGTTCAGCAGCTCAAGAAATTTGTTGTTGGTTTCGGGCATTATTTTTTTATCATGTCTAGCTTGCATTAGAGCCAGTTCCGCGTCCCTTGTCCAAATCATTTGCAGTCCTAGTAAACCTATCTGGGCAGGCATTTTGTCTAAAAACGTTAGCAGCGTGAAGTTGGGATCGTTGATGTTTGAGTTGGCTGTTCTGATTATTGAATGCAGAGAAGCTTGGGAAGTATTTAGCAACTGAGTTAGCCAAGTTTCCACACTACCCTCAGCCCTAACTGCCTTCTCCAAAAGAATCATCTCTCCTTCCGAGGAAATAATCGCAGTCATTTTGTTGTACTCAATATCATGAAACTTGACAAATCTGGTGTTGTCAAAGATGCTCAGGAGATGATTCTGGATTGTGTGTGAATCCGAAGCCTGGCCCAGGATTTCCAACAGAGCGGGATCTGACACAAAGAAGAATCTTGGAAACATCATACGTTTCTTCTCCAAATACCCGCTCAAAGACTTCTGGCATAATTCAAGTTGTTCTTGCAAGTGAGGCAACAAGTTTCTTAGTAACTCATCTCCCACGCAGCAGTTCACAACCCCTGGAGTTTCGTGAGCGCGTTGCATAATTTTCTGCCAAGATTTGTCAATTTTAGCAAATCGTTTAGCTTCTTTTGGAAGCTGTTTAGCTATGTCCCCGCCGACAAACACCGCTTCCAGATAAACCCACATGTTTTGTACAAGAAGCCAACGCTCCAAAATCTCGTTTGTATTGGACAAATCAAAAACCCATTGTTGGATTTGTTTCTTGAACGGAGCGTTGTACCGATTGGACAAGAGTGAACCAAGGATCATCAGACTGTCTTCAAGTTGTCCAATAGTTTCAGCCGTCGTGTCTCCTCTCAGTAGCAACTCCCCACGATTATTGAACGTTTGGAACGTCAACTCGTGAATAGACCATTCATTGGTAACTTGTCTCAGTTTAGCTTCGATGTCCCTCTCTTTCATGGCAGAGATGCAAATGTCCTCGATGTCTTCTTTGTGAGCTAACAACGGAGCTTCTAGAATATTCTTCAGGCAAAACCCTTCCGATTCGAATTCAAAGATATGTTGCAGTGAGTCCATTATCCTTTGCCAATGTCTAGGCTTCATAGCCTTGTTTGCCATGAGTTCCAACAAGGGGCACATGTCGTTAAAGTCATCAATGGTCTTCTTCAAAGCGAAGAAAGCGGGCCATTCTTTAAGACCTTTAGGCAACTTTCTGCATCTGTTCTGGAACTCCATCAATTCATTATTGATCTCCTCAATGTTCACATCTCCCCACGGGATGTCGTAGTAGCTGTTAACACGATCAATAACATCGTTGTAGAGTTTGTAAAGTTTTTGCAACAAGTTCAGCTCCTTCCTAGTTTGCGCAAAGTCAGGATAATCTGTTTGCGTCAAGCCGAACAACTCCTCCCCACTTTGATACGTCTGGAGCTTGCGCCACATGCCATCGAACCGGTTCTGGAACAAAATCAGTCTATCCGACGCTTCCCGTGGTGTCAATCCCGACTGCATTGGGCCGGCGGTGCGATACTCGTTACAATAATCAATTTTGTCCTGTTTGAAATTAGCCAAATTTTCTTTTAGCTCCGCCTGCAGCTGGGGCTGCATGTCCAGTAACTTATTCTGCACTTGGAAAGCGTGTCTCAGCAACTGAATCCAAGTATCTCGCAAATTATCAACCTGTTCAGTTATTTCCCTTTCTACCTTGATTTCGTACTTATTCAAAACGTTGAAAGCCTCCTCGACAGGGTCGATCTTCAGTTCCATGTCGACTTCTTGGTCTCGTATTTTCCTGAGGTTATCCATGATCATGCGCACATCATCGAGATCTCTGATCGGCCGGTCGATTTTGCGCTCCATTTCGTTGATCACCGCGTAGACGTAGTCCATTTCCCGTTTGTATTTCTTCTTCAGAGCCTGCCCAATTCTGGAAAACAATTGATTTGAATAACACTCGCAGAACAGAAGAATAAAACGTTTTACTTGTGGGTACACGATCGGATCTCGGTCAGCAATCCATATTTGAGTTTCTCGGTGGAAATTGCCAGGCAATTGCCGATCACTTGTGTCTCTCTTTCGGTATCTAGCTTGTTCTTTAATTCATGATGCTTCTCCAGTAAATCCTCGAACTCCGCGAGCTGAATCTGTTGCAATTCTCTGGCGGTCTTCTCGTTCTTCCAGAGCACGCTGTACGGTCGCCATTGAATAATAAACGCGGTCATTTCCTGCAAATTCGTCAGAACGTAGAATCCCCACAACAAAAACCGTTTCTTTTACTTTTTTCATGTCCAATACGCAGACGCCGAGCAAACTGAGCATCTTGACGATCTCCTTATTCTCCAAAACGTGGCTGTAGAAGTTTTTTGTCTGCACCGGAAACGCTGGCTTTTCCTCGGTAGCGAGGCGATAGAAACGCCGGCGACGTGTGCGAAAGTCTTCGTCTTTTACTTTCACCGGGCCCTTCTGCGTCTTGTTTATGTTAGAGACAATGTCCATGAGCGTGTCTTTCTGTCCGGCTAGTTTTCGCCAACCGGTCGGTTTTTTCGGTGTCTTGGCGACGATTTCGTGTATTTACAATGTTCATAACGGTGCGATATGTACAGAGTGTGGCGGCAAATATTTGTTAATTGTGAGTGGTTAATTGGGTAAGTAAGTATGAGTATGGATAAGTAAAGTTTGTCGTGGTGGCAAAGTAAGAAAAAAAATCGAATTATTTCGGTTGAAAAAAGCGACGCTATTAAAGCATATTTGACAGACACTGATTAGAATAATTACCGAAGCTTTACCGCCGGCCCATTGCGCAACGCCTTTCGCTACCGATGTGACGTGCTTTGCGGCGAGACTCACGATTTCTTGCACGTCTTCCAAGTTTGGCTGGATGGAAACTTTCGGTATTAACAGCACCGCTTGAAGGAGAAAAATTGCTTGCTCTGGTTTGTCTTCTGGAACAATGTTTGAACCCATTAGACGTCAAGGTCATTTATTTATAGTCTCCTTCTTAATACCAGAGGGGATAAAAGTTCTTCGGAGAACTTCCAAACTTCGTTTGGTTATTTTTACGAGAACGTCGACGACCTTTCGACTGTAATATCGCCGCATTTCGTGCACTGCGTTCTTGACGATTTCCTGCAGAGTTTTACTGAGACCATTGCCAAAGAGGATGTGGGGACGGTCGAAACATTCATCGATTGCTGTCCAGTCTGTCTGCTGGGTTCCTGACAAGTCCTGTCTGACTTCCAT
>JAODGE020032517.1:2028081-2040059 GCA_027574965.2 Ecitophya simulans | reverse complement strand
GAGCAACTATTCTGTTGCCAAATTAAGTAAAAATCGCAAAACTATCTTCCTTAGAACACATGTTACAGCCGAATCTGTAAGACATGTTTTAGTAAAGTTAACAAATTAACAAACTTTAAGGGTCCTTTTTTCCTATTTCGGGGAAAAATTTGCGGATAGATCATACAGAAATTGAAAGACTAACTTTTCTGCTAGGACATGAAGTAAAAGTCGCGAAACTATCTTTGCTAAAACGCGTGTTACAGCCGATTTTGTAATGCATATTTTGGAAGTTTTAAAATTGTCAAACCTTGGGGGCCAGTATAGCCCACTTCCGGCAGAAATTCGCGAATAAATCATGATACATTGGAAATATCTACTCTTCTGCTACAAAACATTGTAAACTTCGCAAAATTATCTTCCTTAGAAAGGACGTTACAGCCGATCCTGCAAGGTGTTTGGGAAAAGCATAAAAATTGACTATTTTGGTACACTTTTTATGAATGAAATCCGATAAAATAAAGTTTAAACCGCAACATTATCTGCACAAGTATTACAGTATTGGCAAAATTTGTTTTCATGGTTTATTATTGAAGTAGAAATTTGTGATTTGTCTGTTACCCCTCACCATTTACTCATTTCTTCTTCCTTGTGCCAATCTCTTGGTTATCACTAATCCCTATTGTCCATGTATTTCGTTTAGAGCTGCGTATATATCGGCGACGTTTTTAGAAAAAATAGGCAACACTCAGGTTCGAACCCGGGCCAGCATACTGTACCAAATGACACTATGGAAGAATATGCTGTCAGCTTGACACCGGTACCTGTTTCTTGAGACATAACCAAAACCACAACAAAATTATTATCATGACATTTAATTTATATACTACATCTGCCTGGGAGCTCTAAAATTATAACTTTCAATATCCGGATATTCATCACAAAGCAATTTGTAAGCATAACACAGTCTTGCAAACTCCTGATTAGTGAGTTCAAACGGGCGAGCAGTAAAGTCGATGTCCGCAAGCTGAAATATACGTGGTCCTAGCTTCTCTCGCTGGTCTGGTGGAAATAAATACTCCACCCCACGACGGCAATGCTTCTGTCGCATGTTAAAAACCGTTCGAACTACTTTTTCGACCATTACAAAAGGCAATTCCACTAGGGGATACTTCTTTGGGACAAGAGTCACAACACCCACATCAACATCTGGCTTGGGGACAAAGGCAGTACCAGGGATTGTGAATTTAAAATCTGCATCGCACCACATCTGACACATGACAGAGAGACGACAGCGCTGTTTTTCTGTCACTTGTGCAATTATCCTTTCAGCAACTTCAGCTTGAAATGTCAGAGTCATAGGAGATCTTCCAAACAGCCAAGCAGAACGCTTTTCAGAAATTGCATGCAGCCATTCAACAAGTAATATTGTTGAAACACTAAAGGGTAAATTACCTGTTTGAAAATGCAAAATAATCAATTATATGACCAAGTACAATAAGTTACAACAGTTACCAATCAAGTGTATAGGTGGTGGAGGACCAAACCAATTATATTTCATGTTGTTCTGAAATCCATCTTCAAAGTTGTATGACCTAATGTCCCCAATTTCAATCTTCATCTCTGTAAATCCCTGACTAGCTTCTTGTAACAGCTCAAGAGTAGGTACAAACCGTGGATCCTTCTCAACAACAATAAGCTTCTTAGGCTGCCTTTTGATAATTGATCTTGTGATTCCACCTGGGCCAGGTCCAACTTCACATACATAATGATTCCTTATCTTGCCTGCAACTTTTACAATCTTGTCTGTGATCCTTTCATCCATCAAAAAGTTTTGCGATAACTGTTTTAGAGCTCTCAGCTTGTACAATCTAACTAAATCTCTAATGGTAGGCAAAGGGGGTAGTCTTGGGAGTGTGGCCATTAGATTGCTATTGCTTCTCAATAATCTTAACTGGCTCATCAAAGTCGTCTAAGAACTTCTCCTGCCTCACTGCATACATGGAATAGAAGTAGATTCCCAAAACGCCGCATCCAATGATTGCTCCGGTGATGTTGTTGTTTCGGCGAATGCGTTTGAGACGCTCCACGCGCGCACGATTCTGCTTCTCTACTACCTTGATAAAGTCCAAATCAGATTGTTTCAACTTTGAAAAATCAACCACGGTCATTTGCTCTTTATTGCTCATCTTTTGATCTTCTTACTTTTTGTGATGCGGGTGGATTCAGTCGCACTTTTAATCTGTACGTAACCTTAATATTATTAACATCTATGCATGTGAGATTTTAATGTAGGCAACCAAATACACAATTACCTCTTATGTAATCTAATGAAATGTTTATTTTGCATTTGAATAAATGTTTATATTGCTTTCCCTTTTTGATTTTGATTTTCCCAGAATGTGAGATATTATGATTGGTAACCAAGTTTAAACTAATTGTCGCCAAATTTAAAATTTATTCTTTACGTCCATGTTCAAAAAAAAAGCGTCAGGTAAATATTAAAATAAATGACTAGTAGCATATGAAAACGAAGTATTTATATGATATTTTAATAAAAATTTAAATTAGTATAAGAATTAACAATAGTCATATATTTAGCAATAAATAATCAACAATAATTTAAAAGGAACACTTAAAATGTTTTATACGAACGTTATTTAATTTTTAACAATAAGTTAATGGCGTTTTTAAGATCTCGCTTGTTGCTTCGCGTTAAGTCAAGAATCACGACAATTAGGTAATTAGCCAAATTTGGAATGAAAACAAACAAATATCGTCAGTTGAATCAGTAAGTTATTTCGAATAAATTTCAATTCTGGTGCAGTAACGTCTCTACAAATATTCGACACATAGGAATTATTAATAATACATACACAATCATATTTTCATTAATTATGTAAGAATAATAAATTACGAATTATCATTATAACATTTCGACTTGTAATAAGATTGTCCTATGCTGGCAAATTTTGTTCACAATATCATGAAAGATGCTTGTTACAAGTGCAATCGATATTTGGTTGGTTGTTAGCTGTTGCCAAAATGTTTTACATTCATTACAAGAGTAATAACGAAACGTACGTACTTCATTTGGAGATAATAAGAGTAGTATAAATAAATGACATAGTAGCAATAGAGTAGACTTGATATATAAATATATAGTTTTGGGAGTTATTTTTTTAATGTTAATTTCATTTCAATTCATTTGTATACGATTTAGTATGTCCCTGTAATAGTTAGTCAACTTGTTCTTTACTTTGTAAGTTTCTTTCAACACGAGTGTCACGTTAAGACGTTTAGAATACATTTGCAAATCGAGATGGGGGGCGGCAATACGATCGAAGTCTTCAAGTGCAAGATGCAATTCCTTCAAAAAGTACGTCACGCATCTTATAAGTATTTACAAAGTGTATAGGCTATGCATAAAGTCGACGATCCATAAAAGGGACTACTACTTTCATTGAGTTTCTTATTTTATGATAAAACTTACAAATAACAGTTTTGGTAGGGTAATACACGAACCGAACTACGAAATATGGAAGAAGAGTACATTCTTTTTTTTTATAATCAATACTGTGTTTAAAGCGCCACACTTCGCAAACTTTTAAAAACATTGTGTGTGATAACGGGTGGTGATACTGATTATACAAGACATCAACAATACCAGAGTATCGTGTCATTGTGTCGGTACTGTACAGCACAATTGAAAAACGTTGGTGTAAAATAAAGCACCTAACTTACATCATACACCGCATGACTAATGATATTTTAAGTCGGAGTTGTTACTGTAATAGCAGAATTATGCATGCCAAGTTCGTAATATCATACACGTACTTGGTGGCATACAAACCAGTTCTCTCGTGTGAAATTCGCGTCCGTCGCGTCCCATTTTGAATGAATAATGCTCAATATTTGGTTAGCATAAAGAATGTCTTTATAATTACATATCTAGTACAATAATATTTTGCTATTCACTAACTTGAATATCACTTGAAATAGACAGAGCAATCAGTTTGACTTAGTCATCGTGTGTTACTTGATTTCTGTTAACATTTTGGTTTCATTTGATATCGTTTTTATTGCGTTGTGCAATCAGCAAGTGTACGCCAGTCGCGCCGGGATGTTCGGCGCATGGCCGGCTTGGAAATTCTATTAAAAACGCAAGGAGTGTTCCAAAAATTGAGTTCTTGCCGACATGAAATGATTGATGTCCAAACTGCGTTTTGCAATTTCGCAAACCTATCCGGCCCGTCGGTTCGTTACGTTCGTTCTCCCTTTCTGCCATTCTAGCCGAATACAAGAGTCGAGAGCATGTCGTAATGGCAAATATTAACATTATGGCAACTGATTTTCTGGAACAGTCGATATATGCTAAAAGAAATGCAATTTCTAAATATTGTGTTAATACTCACAATTGAACAACGATTTTGCATTGTCGGCAAGCATTGCAATGCTTCTAATGACTGGCGCCTTACAAATTAATAAATATTTATGTATTTAGTTTTCTTGAATATGTTTATGCGTGTTATATATTAGATTAGTTATTATTGATAGAAATAATTATTATCAATGGCACATTGAGAAAGATGTCCAATTACGCATTAGATTTTTTTGTTCGTTTTATAAGTCTCTTTTTTTTGTAACAAATGTAATATTTATAGTATAATTTATAATTAGTTTTGAACGTTTCGATAATACAGAGCTACAGCGTGCACTTCGGCTGCGCGTATTATTTTGACGCTCAAGTGTAGCATCATCAACAAGGTAGGACTAAAATCCATCAATGACTTGAGTTTTGGGCGACATAGAAAATCGTAACGATTTTTGAAGTCATATAACAGTTTGGAAAATGTGTGTGGAGCAAAAACGCAGGAATTAAGGTCAATTTAAATGCATGGCGAGCGCCGCGCCCAGTTCATGAGTATGATGCGTCATTTGAATTATTAATTTAATTGAGTCGACTTGAAAACCCGACCGGTTATCGTCGTCGCAACTCTATCACGAAAAAGATAAAACGAACCTAAGGTCGGAAATCAGCCATACGGACTTCCTTTATAACTGGATGATTAACGCATTATGGTCGGTAATCAAGCGTGACGAAATTCGACTTTCAATTCGACTTGATCTTTTCCATTGTCACTGCCCGGCGCAGCGTTCTTCCAATCGGAATTCATCAATCGCAAATCGACTCTCATCATTGTTCGATGCTCAGAGCACAGAACGTTTAACGCTAAATAATGTGATGATCGCTTCATGTTATGGCTTCATAAACTAGTATAATTGAGTATAGACGTCAATACGTTTTATAAAAGAATGTTTCGAATGCGTGTTGCCTGTCCGTTGCACTCACCCTTCGTCATTGCTGCTATATTGTTAGCCGGGACTTGAGCCTAAGCACGCGCGCTTGCAAGTTCAGACATGTTGGACAAACTCGGGATTCAAGAATGAGAATCCCATAAATTCCGTTTGGTCCAAGTTCATCATGAATAGCTTGTCCGTGGGCGTGAGATCCGTCTTTTCCGAGGTGAATTGCTTGTCGAAATTGCTTACGTCCTTGCGATGTTTCTGCAAAACAAATTGGGCACATTCCGGCATGAAAGGAAAGGAAAGGCAATGAGAGAGATTAACAAACAGGTATATACTAACAATTTTCGGCTTGAACGGTGGCTGAATTTCTCTGTTTTCGATCTTGTCCCAATCGATGCGACGGAAGAACGCGTGTCCCCTGACATCCTCCTCGCCGTGGCCGCCGCAGCCTAGGCGTTTCGTCGGATTTTTCGTCAACAACTTCAAAAGATTTCACGCACGTTGCGGTAATTTAAGGCTTTCTGCGTGAGTGGCATACTTACACCTTTGCACACGTCCTTGGCTTCCTTGGAGAGACCTTTCGGATAACTAACGTTGTGATCGGTAATGGCCGCAAACAGCTCCTCCTCATCCTCGCCGTCGAAGGGCGGCTGGCCGACAAGCATCTCGTAGAGCAGGACGCCGTACGCCCACCAGTCGACGGATTTACCATACGGCTGATAGAGAATTATTTCCGGCGCGATGTAGTCGGGCGTGCCGCAGAACGTCTTCGTCGTCTTGTCGCCCAGAATGCCTTCCTTGCACATACCGAAGTCGGCGATTTTGATGTGGCCGTCTTGGTCGAGCAGCACGTTGTCGAGCTTCAAGTCGCGATAGACAATGCCACGACTGTGCAAGAAGAACAATCCAATCGCAATTTCAGCCGAGTAGAACCTGGAAAGCGAGACATCCGGTTATGATGTTTAATTCTCCACGCGTGATCGCGGAATGCTCGACGTACACGGCCACCGGTTCCTTAAACTTGCCGCACTGCTGAATCTGGAACATGAGGTCGCCGCCGTTGACGTACTCCATCACGAAATAGAGCCGATCCATTGTTTGGAAGCAGGAATGCAATTGTACCAGGAATGGCGGTTTATTTGACAGCGCCAGCACGCGCTTCTCGACCATCGTGCACTCGACGTCGTCGTCTTGAATGATGATATCCTTTTTGAGAATCTTGATGGCGTACAGCTCGTCGGTGCCCTTGCGTTCGGCGAGCATCACCTTGCCGAACGAGCCCTTTCCGAGCACCATTAGGAAATTGAAGTCGGTCGCGCGGATCACGTCCTTTTTCCCCATGTTGTGCGGCACGTCTTTGTTCTCCGCGAGCGACGGCTTCTTCGTAATGGAAGTTTTCTGAAAAACCAAGCGCGGCGTCGCGGCCAAATTGAAAATTTTATCGCCGTCGCATGAATAATCAAGTTTACCCTCATCGCGGATTTAATTTGTGCCATGTCGACGCCCTCCTCGGGCACCGGCACGTTATAAAACTCGCCTTCCTCCTGCGTCAACAGCTTGAACCAGCCGCTGACCGGGGACTTTATCAGCTCGGAGATGCCGAAGGACAGCGAGCCCATGAAGTCGTTGCGCGACGTTCGATCCCAGTCCCACACCTCAATTAGCAAGCGCCGGTCCTTGTCCTCGGGCTTCAGATCGCTGCGCAGAACAGACAGAGAAAATTGAATTTGCTCTTCGTTTCTGCACGTGGAGCGCACTCACAATGTCAACGTTTCATTCCACACGGGATTGAGCGAAGCGCGTATCGTCTTCGTTTTCTTCTTGACGTTATCCGAATCGGGGATTAATTTCAGCTTGACGTACGGATCGCTGGAGCCGTTCGGATCCATCGGTATCAGGTTCTTGCCTTGGCACACTGATGAACCGATGAGATTTTGATTTGATATTCCAAGGACGAAATTAATTTCGAAATGGCGCAACCAACGCGTAAATCAACAATCGCAACATTTTAATTAACAAAGAAACCGAAAGTGCGACTGGTGTTCGGTGTTGGGTGGCCAAAATCAAAAGTCCTGCTCGGAACGAAATGAGCTCACCTTCGATAGTAAGCTTGTTTCCGCCACAGCTGATTTTTAATTGAATCCTGCCACGACGCTCGGTGTGATCGCATCCGCACAGGTTCGGCACGGTCTCCTCGCAGCGCTTGTGAACGTTCATGTCGCAGGCTGGAGAAAACCATGCTTATTAACAAAATGATCGCCGGAAGTGATCGGCGAATGCGTCGAGAAATTGTTTATCATCGCTTCCGCACGTTGTCGAGTGCTGATTGCACGCGTTCGATGACGACATCGACGAACAATTACCTGTGCACTTCATCCCCTGGTGCAGGACGCCGTAGAGCAGCGAACCGCAATGGTCGCAGAACGTCGGCGACGAGTACGAGTGCGGCTTGAAGTTGTGCTTCGTCCGCGTGTCCTAGAAAACAAATCGCGCGCTTAATTTATTTATCCTTCGGGACTGGCGATCGGCAGTCGAGGCACGTACGTCCGAATCGGCGCCCTTGTCCGCGCCGGGGCACGTGAACGTGACGTACTCGTGGCATCTTTTATGCACGACAAAACTGCACACTGCGGACACAAAAGAACACCGGATTTTTGGACGGGTCTGGCTCGATGGCGGTGACTGCGCATGTCGCGTGCGAGAAAATTAAATTCCTCGCGCGAATTTAAGAGCGAGAGCATGCGAATTACCGCGCGCCGGGTCGTACCTTGGCATTGGTATCCCTGCTTGCCGAAACCCCTGCAACAAAATTGCTTTTCTTATTTATTCGGGCAATGTCAAGAGACGAAGTATTAAACTCGGCCGCCCGTTGCTCTCGTAATGCGCGCACGGGTTTATCTATTTCGCAGGTCGAGAAGAAAAGTCCACATAGCGCGGGCTTAACACATATGAACGGAAAGAACAACGAAAAGTTATTACGTTCGCTCGGCGTCAAGCGTAAGCTATATTAGAAAGGCGACATGCACGAAATATACGACGCCGAAGTTAAAAAGTTCAACGCGTATTTCATTTTATTTTCGTTCGCGTCGCCCGCGGCGTGTCATTACTTTGAACCGCGTATCGAAATTAGATGGCACGGCAAATTATGTTTTTCGAAAATACATTAACGACTTCCTCTCGCGTTTGATCTTGCGGCGAGGCAACGACGATAATTTCATAATTAATTAACTAAGTACTTGTAACTAAACACGGCTATTTCGCTTCGAGTGATTTATCGCTCCATAATGTGCCATTCCGAGTTGTAAAATGCGTGTTCGACCAACTGTTATGATACATTTTAACTCCTGCACAGTAAAATGTTTAAATTTATGAGCGGCACTTGTTGTTCTTAGCTTTCCGCGACTTTAATACCAGATTAACAATTAAAGACAATTGCTCTTTAGTTTTATAAACAATTTATTGTATCTTGGTTGCAAAAGAAAAGAAAAATAAGAGCAATAATGTGATTGGAACTCTTGGTTTCTTCGAAACATTCTAGTCGTGATTCATCCAGCATCCGATGTAATACAGGTTAATAATTGAGCAATAACCATTTGAAGACGAGAAACTTACAAACGAGTCCAGCTTCTTGCGTAAGTAGTTTCCAGTAAATATGGCAAGCTTTTAACGGCATCAAGCTGGCTCCAAAATCGTTGCTCCAAAAACGCCACTGCATTCTCATAAGCAATACATGGGAGTTATCAAAGGACGTGGATTCACCATCTGTGCATGTAATGTAATAATAAGTGAATAAGTTTGTAATAACCCTGTGCCCCTTTAAACTTTTGTCGCAAATCGAAAGCAACACAAATGGTTAATGCAATTCAAATCTGCGTTCAATTCTGCGTGAAGTAAACCTGTTTAATTTGATTTTTAAAATTTGCAATTTGTTTTAAATGCAAAGGGGTACTAACCCTTGCCACTTTTTTGACATTTAAATTTTTTTTTCAAAATTCACTCATTTGTTTTCCCCCAACGCTATTCATTGTTGAGTAAATAGCAATTTTATGTGAAATATAAACGAAACCATTAAATTTTTAAAAAAATTTTAAAACAACAGAAAATCTAATTAGTGCCCTTCATTCGTCTTTTAGTTCTGTTTCAAAGTGTGGCATCACCTTTGAATTATGAAAGAATTGATGCAAAAGTAAATATCGTGGGGTAGTGATAAGCAACAATGCTTTTGTGGCAGAAATCTATTTTTACGTGTATTTTAAATAGGTGTGCAAGTCCTACTTCTAAGTAAATTTAAATATAGCTGCAATAAATCACTTTTGTTAAAACTAGTGCCATTCGAAAGCTGAGAAACTGCTCTATGTAATGATGCAAAAATACAATAGATTAATGATTTGATCAGATGGCAAATCCACGTTTTTTCATAACCTCCATGTATTTGTTATAGAACGACAGCGGCGATTTTGAAGCTACGGCTTTGAAGCCAGTTTGATGTCGGTCAAGTTTTTTTTAAATGTAATTACTCCAATTATACGTTTAGTACCGTAAAACAAATGTTGGTTCAATATTTGCGCTCAAAACAGAAACGTTAAATAAATATTGTTGCCATCCGCCTGACCCATAAGTTACATTCGTGATGGCGTGAGGTTTGATGTTTGCAGCGATTGCGACCAGAAAAACAATCTTTTGTTTTGCGACAAAAATAGTCCGCGTCCATTACGCCGATCGAGCGCCGTTAGACAAAAAATAGAAAATCCACGTATGTATATTGTGTCTGAGCGCCTGATTAAATAAAGTGCAGCCGAATGTAAAGCCGAGCGTGCGAAATTGATTACTTTTCTTAAAAGCCGCTCGTCGCCGCGTGTAAACAACCGCGCAAATGACGCAGAAATTGCTCTCGCATGACTGCGAGAAAAACGCCCGGCTCGTTTTCGTGCGCGAACTGCTTATCGCGGCGACGCGGTTCGCGAGATGTTAAACGGGGGTGGCGAACACTCGAGTGCCGCGCACGATTGTTGCGCTTGTCCGCTCGTCCGCGCGTGCGAACATTCGCGTGCGCGTGCGATATTCCGGCCGACAATTAAATACATGGCGTGCGAAAAGAAAAAAACAACAACAACAAAAAACAACAACAACGTCGCGGCCGCCGCCCGCGTGAATCATTAATGTTTACGTTCGCTCCGAACCATCGTGACGGCGAGTCTTTATCGGCCCCTCGTCCGCACCCGCGACGCGACGTACTCACGAGCGTGTTTCGAATGACCCATATATAAAGCATTTTAAAAATAAACACGTAAATTGTGATCAATAACCGACCGACGTCGGGTTCACTTTGCGAATGCCGCCTGCGCCGCGCTCGTCGACCGGCGACCGGGTCCTTCCCGGTCGTCTCGTAAATAATTGCGTGCAATCAAAGGCGACGTTAGGAACGTATGCTTGGCTATCGCGCCATCCCCAAAGATGTAGGTGATAATGTCCAACAGTTCATTGAACATGGTCGGGGATGTCCCAGCGTTTGCGCGCAGGACCGAGATAGACGCAGTGTAATCAGGTGCGGGTCGATCTCCAGGTACGCACAGGATCGCGCTCCTAATTTGCGTGCGAGATTAATAGCCTTAATGAAACGTGCATCGGCGCTCCCGACGGCGTCCTGATTTGTGATTAACGCGCATTAAACTTAACTAATGACTATAAATTACGTCGTTACTATGTGAGTAAGTAATAAGCTATCGAGCGGAAAGGAATGTTGATTAAACGCACGTAATTTACAAGCTGTTTTTGAGCAATTATTTTATGCAACACGCTGTAGATGTCAGCGCTCTGCGGCGGCGGTGGCGGTGGCGGCGGCGGCGACGTTTCGCTCCGCTCGCTCGTTAGCCAATCAACAGGTGAATCGTGCGAATACGTGCGCGGAGAGAGCGCACGCGAAACCCGGAGTAAATCGATACAATCTTCCGAAATCATCAGCCGTTCGAATGCGCGCTCGGGTCGACCCGCTCGCCATATTCGCACAAAGCATCGCACGTGTATTGTCCGCGCAGGATTCGACGCCGATTGGCAAGCGGCGCGTGTCGTGAACGTAAACGAAAGCCATCGCGCGCCGGGCACGCGCACTCACCAGATGAAGTCCTTGCAGTGCGAGCAGAACGTCGGCTGCTTGAAGAACCTCGGCATGAATTTGTGGTCCTTGACGTTGTAGATGTTCTTCTTCTTGAGCGCTCCCTTCCTGCCGCGCGACCGGAAGCCGCCCTTCGCGTTGATGTCCGTCGCCTCGTCGTTCAGCTCGTCCTCCGCCATCGCGCCGCTGCTGCGCAAATCGAAAGAACGCTACAGTTCGCGAACGTCGCGACGCCCGGCGAACGGTGCAATTCGTTCGTGTCGAGTGAGGCTGGCGGTACGAATTTCCAAAAAAAAGGACCTTCGCGCGCCTTAGCCAACAATGCGCGCGGCGGAAAAAAATGCGGCGACCTCCAAAACGACTCGTAACAATGAAACGCACGGACGTAACGCGAAACGCGCGCTCTATGCCTTCGTTCTAGCGCCAACGTCACTCAGCCGCACATCACATAATAGACGCTTATTTCATTAAAGTAAAAAACGCTCCGAACTCGCGGCGGCGAGTCGTCACGCATGCTTTACGACGCGCGTGTGTTAATAACAATAAAACTTCGATCGCCGGCCGCAACACCAAACGG
>JAODGE020032517.1:1598407-1642171 GCA_027574965.2 Ecitophya simulans | reverse complement strand
CGCATTCGTCTTCGTCGACAGCAGCGCGTCGGGCGAACGAGCGTATCGTTTTTTTTTATTGTCGCGCTCTGCAAATGATTCGCATGACCGATGTAAATTTAATCTTTTATCCGAGGCAATAAACCGCCGACCGCAATCAAACCTCGCCGGACGTCACGAACAGACTCCGCAAATGATGTAAATGTTTCATTCGACGGCGCGTCCAGGACCAGGAGCGGACATGTGTGCGGTTGATACCGTTTCCACTCTCGCCGCGTTCGGCGCGTGGACGCGGATAATAGAAAATTAACAATGCAGATGCAATAACTCCGTAACTGATGTGAGAATTGCGTTATCAATTGCATTACAGTGCGTTTGTTCAGACGTCCCGGACGCGTTCCGCGAGAATTCGACCGCGGTCTTGATTAACCAAGAATACGAAGGGACAAAGCCAGCTCCAGAGCCAATTTAATCTTTGCCATTGTCACGTTGACAGGCTGCATAGATGGCGCTCAAAGGGTTGCGGTAGTTTAGGCATTACAACCACCACCTTGTTATACACCTGATTTATTCGTTCCGCGCAGTTTATTAGCTAATTTTTACTAATTTTACTACGATTGTATATTCAATTATCCTGCCTAGCATTTACCGAAGCAATAACAGCAACTAATTTTGTTTAATGCAATTTAAAACTATCGCGCTAACTTTGATTGATTGTTTTCCAATTTTATCGGTATCCTGGCAGGCACTCCGACACCCAACGGACGTAAAATGGAAATATTTGCGCGTTACGTTCGATTATATCTATATTTAATTTTAATCGCAATTCCCGTCGAGCAGGACAATTTTATTGTAGTGAAGAATGCGGGATAATCAGTTCGGGTTGATCACCGCAATAAGACGAGCGAAAAAAAAGCAGAAGCACTACATCCGAGAGTGTTTCGCATTGCCGCGTACGAATGTCAGAACGCAAAGAATGATGGAACGAATATTTTTCGCGCCCCCGCAGCTGCGCCGCCGTTAAAACCGTCGCGTCGCCGCGCACGTTCGGCGGCGCTAAATTATTCATGGCGTTTTTCAGCGGCCGATGCCGCCGCCCCGCACGCGGACAAGGGCGCGCTGGTGTTTCGCACGTGCGCGATAACCCGCGCTCCCTTGCGCGCGCATCGCCGCCGCCGGCGCGGCGAGCAACACCGTTTAAAGTGATATTCCGTATTACCGCCGCGCGGCGTCTTTTCCACATTCGCGATGCGCTTTCTTTTTGCGCATTCTTCGCGGCCGTATTCTTTGAATTTGTCTTTCCGGGCAAACGATGACACCGTGCAATTTGTTGCGTGCCCGCCGCCGCCGTATGCCATGCATTTTAATCGCGCGATAAAGTAGAAATAAATCGAGACGATATAAAATCCGTCGGTGCTTCCTACATTCGGGAACGAATCGTAATTCGTCTGGTTAGTATGAAATATAACTTTCGTTTTTTTGGGAGTAGGGGGAGGGGAAGCTAACTGCGTGGATAATTAAAGTTACACCATCGGGCGTTTGGCACTCGTGCAACGAACACCCTGCTGGATTTGGCATTCGCAATAAACGCTAATGTAGGACGCCCCGGGGAAATATTGTGTCGACCATACGGTCCTGTCACCGGTTTTCAGATGAACCGCCGCCGTCGCGCCGCCGATAGCTACATGCGGTTAGCCGCCGAGGCATTATCGTCGCGTTACATTCGGCGCGCATCAGAAAGCGTCGTGTTTTATGGCTCTTCGACTGTCGCCGGCGCCGACGTTTCGCGCGTCAGTTTGCGCCGTTAGAAATGCAATACCATAACACATTGTGTGACACGCGACGCGCTCCGAGCCGCCAGCGCCCAAGGTAAGAGTAATTTCCAAATGGAATGCGCGCGTTAAAACAGTGGGATATGTTTAATCTAATTTCCCAGCAAGCCGGGGCTGCGATTCCAGCAGTCCTCGACGCTGTTAAACTTCCATTCGGGCGCATTGTTCGGGAAATGATTAACTTTTGATTTGTTTCCCGCGTCCGGAGCGTAAATCACGCATTCCGGAGTCTGTCAGTGAAACTTTTCCGGATTCGATTTGTAATTCAGTAATTCAAATTCGAGAAATTTCATTTGGGCTCGATTCTCGGCTGCGTTGTCTGTTTTTTTTTAAGAATTGTTTTTCTGTTTGTGCGTGACGAGGGACGAGGGTGGATTGTTTAAAGTTGCAAACGTTTCGGCATACTTGTCGCCGGGCGAACACGTGAACTTGGAATATCATCCAAGTTTTTCTATAATTCACGTTCATAAAGCCGGTGGCGAGCAGGATGGAACGGGCCTAGCGGAACACATGCTGTAGCTGTAGCAGTTTATGGTCGCACTCGTAACTCTGTGCCCGTGCACGCGCCGGCGGCTGAGTGAGCAACGCCGCAGACGGGGGAGTCAATTGTCTCGACTTTTATTTCTTCCTTCGCCGGAAGTTCCTTTGGGCGGAACGCAAGGCGGCGGAGGCACGTCGTGTCTGCGCCTTCAATATTTGATTCGCCCGCGCGGGAAGGAGCGGTACGCGACCCGCCACCGTCTAGTAAGTGCCCGGCAAAATGTTCCATCACGGAGCGCAACATGTCTGCGAGGACTTTGACAGTTTTGTATACATTTATAATTTTACTTGTTTCTCTACTTAACCGGTACGCCGAGCTTGCAAAGATGTAATCGGGTTCGCCTCCTCTGTCGGTGGCCGGATGGTGAAATAATGCATTTAAGTCGCTCGGAACTTGCCGTGACGTGAGGGTAATTCGATTAGGGCGGTGCGGTGGTCCTTCAAACCGAGCGAAGCAAATTTATGATTAACGAAGTTAGGACGATTTGCATTCCGGCAAAAATAATTATGAGCGCTGGTCTCGAGACTCGACGCCCGGCGACCGCGTCTTCGAATAACCCTCCATCATTATTTACTTTCGGTTTACGTACATTAGCCGCTTGTAATTTGCGCGGGCGCGAGCGGATATAATAGCTAGTTTGCCCAACTTGCGCAATAGATGTCGTCACGCAATAAAGTTTTGATTCACGGCCCAAGCGCGCCCGTTAACAAACGCAAAATATCCACTTTCCTTTCCTCTTGTTCTGGTGTCTTTACACTAAATGTTCCCGCGCAGGTACACGCATAATACGGGCAGGAGAACGCTCTGCCGACGGCAATAAGATAGTTGCACAAACAGACCGGAATCGCGGCAAGTTCGTCGTTAATCGGAAAGTTTGCGCAGATCTTGCGCGGTCTCGGCGCGTGGATTTACTAAATCGCGCCGCAGTCGTTTCCGCCGCCCGATGGGGGAGCAATTAGGGCCCTAATTAATGTTCGCGCTTGCCTTTGAAGTTTTCGAACCTCGGCCATTTAGAAGGCCCGAAGTTGATGCACAAGGTGGGCGAATTAAAAAGGCAGAGCAATGTTACACGTCGCCTTGCGTATCACCTAATTGGTACTTTTTTTTTCTCTGCGAAACGGAGGTGGGCGCAAATGTAAGCTGAACTAATTTGCCGTCCAAAAATGAGCACTTAACATTCCAGTCATTTCAGAAGTTGATTCAATAAGCGCGGTGAAAATGAGCGAAAATCGTTCGGCGCGTCGGTTCGACGTTTGTCTTAATTATGTTTTGCTTAAGCGCGTGGAGACGAAGCGGCAGGATGAGATTGTTTTGATTTTTCGCTGCGGCGCAATGTAACATTCCATGTTAGATCTGCATATTTAGCGAGGAACAATCAAAGCCCAAAGGACTGCTCGGGGCTGACACGGCGCGATGGTGTAGCCGGGATGCCGCCGCCGCCGCCGCCGTCCCGAGAGTCGAGCGTCGGGCGAACGGATCGACGAATATTTTCCTGCCTTGACTCGCGAAGCGCGCAAAAGTGCAAAAGCGCAAAGCGCCAGCGAAGCACGAAACGCAAGTGCCGCTTCTGTTGCGGGGAAAATAACTGAAGGCTAGAAAAGTGGTCTCCTCGGTCAAAAGGCGCCTACCGGCGCGGTTTTTTTTTGCCGTCTGGCATTTTCGTTTGATGCAATCGCACTTTTTCACATTTCATGCGCTGTTCTTAACCATCGTCCTACCCTTCGTCACGTCAAAAGTTTTGCGTTTTCATTTCTCCGGCGCCTGGGCCATGGAATAAATTTGACATATAGATCCATTGTAAGTCTTCTACGCGCATATTCAGCATGCGCGCGCATCTGCAACTTTTCCTGGTTTGCATTTTGTATGCGCTTGAACGCGATTTTTTCGGAAGTTCGCGCATCATATATAAACGTATCAGATAATGGCACAATTGAGCCGAGCCGTTTCGCGCACTTTCCACGCATTGCTACGAAGTTTTTCTATATTTTCGGGAAGACGTTCCTTTCGGTTTTTTTCAGCGAGCGGCTGCGCGCGGCGCATTAATATTTAAAAATGGCGTCTTGTTGCGTAACGACGCGACTGGGACGCGGCGGGGGTCGGAAAGCAGATCTTTCGCAACTTTGTGGGAATATCGTCGTGCGGCAGTTTTCTTATTTCTTTCCGTGTCGGCGCGAAGTTAACTGCGACCGGAAACGGGATGACATCGCATGGCACCGCGCACCGCCGATGACAGCCTGCAGAAACCAGAAGACCGCTTTAAATATTAACGAAAGTCATGCATATCGAAGCGCTCCGGGGCGGCGAAGAAGTAGCAAAAACTCGCGAAGAAGGCAGAGGGCTGATCGCGAACTTTGCCGCCCCCGGAGTCGAGCGGGGGCGCCAGAAGTTGTAAACAAATTGTATAAATTACGTTAACGCCTGAATAGAGTACGATTTCATTGTATTTAGCAAGATTCTTTGATTTTTTCTCTTTTAGTTTTGAGCGAAACTAATCAACAAATGTAATTTTTGCCTGGCACATATCTCCAAGTTTATTGCTCGCAACCGAAAACGAACATCTCGATCGCTGTAAATTATTTAAAACTGAAAATTTGTGGAAGTCGGCGTGGGATCAAAATAGCGGCAAACCTAAAATCCCATATCGTACATTAGTGATGAAGCCCGCAACCTTCAGAAAACGGCAAACAAGTTGTAAAGCTCATCGATCTCAAAAAACACTTTGAGTTAGTGCGACGACCGACAGTGAAGCATACATAAGCACGCCTAAATTACTTCCTAGAGGAAGATATAAGGAAATTAGCTTGTTTGCGTTCGGACTCTTCGCGTTGTTAACGTTAATAGGATGACGAAACGAAATGTGATTACGCCTGATGGACGCCATCTTGTTCCGGCTTGGTTACGTGAGATGTCTTCATAACAAAAGTCGACGGCTCGTTAGCAAACTTTCCTTCGCATCGTGCCCATTAGGCGACACTGCGAGGCCTAAACTTGGGCGCTGAATTCATTTGGCCGGCAATAATCATAAAATACGTGCGGAAGCGACGCGCGACTTTCCCCGACGGTGCTCTTAATGCTTTTAACGTCAACGCGTCGCAACGTGCAAAAACTTCTTACGTTTTACTTTCTATGTTATTACCGATGAATGTTTACGGGATGTGCAGAAACGAAAGTCCGAGGCGACGTCTCGTTTCTACGAAGATCAAGTATTGGAATTGGTGACGTGGTGATGTGTAATTATTTGCTTACGTTTCCAGCTTCGACAGAGACCAGCCGTTCACATTCCAATTGGGCGTGGGACAGGTCATCAAGGGCTGGGACCAGGGATTGACGAATATGTGCGTCGGCGAAAAACGCAAGCTAATCATTCCGCCGACCCTGGGTTACGGCGATCGCGGTGCCGGGAGTGTGATCCCAGGAGGGGCCACTCTCAACTTTGAAGTCGAACTTATTAACATCGGTGATTCCGCGCCAACCACGAACGTCTTCAAGGAGATTGATCTGGACAAGAACAACATGCTCAGCAGGGAGGAGGTAAAAGGCTTCGTAAGGATTCGCTTTGCTTTTGTTTTTTTTTCTCTCATTGCTCATTACTAGCATTTAAAATCACAGCAATAAGTTATTCACGCTTTTAATTGTCTTGCCTGCAACGTAACGCGATTGTGACTGATTGTCGACCTTCACACTAACACTAACCCTTGTGGCAACCCAATCAGTAATCCTGCAATGTGTTTTACAGGTGAGCGATTACCTTAAGAAACAAATGGTCGCTGCCGATGGCGACGTGCAATCCGAAGAAGTTAAGAACATGCTCGCCGACCACGACAAACTCGTCGAAGAAATCTTCCAACATGAGGATAAGGACAAGAACGGATTCATTTCGCACGACGAATTCTCCGGACCCAAGCACGACGAACTTTAACGCGTCCTGCAGCAATTCTTCCATTAACAATGTCCGACTGAATAGGATATTAAGCTCATGGTTTCGTCCTTTTTCTTTTGGGTACCATCGAATTTAGCCGTGTTTCTAACACAACATACTCCAGATTAGGGCCTATGAATCGCCCCAACAAATTCACCCACTTTTAACAAACTTTCGATATTTCTTTTTAACCAGTTGTTTTTAACTATGTAAGATTTTTATACGATGAAATATTTATTCCGCATGTGTTGAAGGTCTGGTACTTACGTTTTATGTTTACATCGATACATATCTTAAGTGTAAAAAGTTTACAATGATAATGATATGATAGCAAATGAACGAGTTAAGCAACGCGCATGTGTTACGATCTTTAGCTGTATGTAGGAACGAGGAGTGCATGTGGAATTTGTTGGAGTTTGTGAATTTGTTGCTGTTTTAATAACGAAACTTTATAAAAAACGAAATAGACTTGTATTATTTTCCTTTACCAATATCCAATCCAACCATGTTATATTTACTGCGTTCCAATTATTGCAATCTTTAAACAACAATAAGTTTGTTTCTAGTGAAGTGACGGCATCTTTATTTTGCAAATTTTAAATTAGTCCAACCAACTGCAGGCATAATTTGAGAAAAATTAACTTTGGGGCATTAAAAATGCGTTTAAATAACAACAGTAATGTTTATTCTATTCGGAAGTGAAATTTGTCACATTAATATCAATAGTATTACATTTTAGTGTACAACCGCCGAAAATATAAACAAACACTACTACCCTACGCAGGCTGTATGTAGTCGAAACATCTTAGGCAATAAAATAGTATAAAGAAAACGCATGTTGCTCGTACAGTAGCATTGGTTCGTATCACATTATCATAATAAATTATTTAACGAAAAATTCCGAAGGGCACGCAGAGGACAAGTCCGCTCGAGGCATCAGCTGAGCGTCAGCTGAGCGCCAAGCCGCGCGCGCGCGTCGGCTGTGATAGTCTAGTGAAATTTATAAGTATCTAGTAACAAGAACAAATTATTAAATTATAAGTGAGTGCCGCATTCGATTAACCAGCGAAGGAGTAGCCCTTGATGTACGCGGACAGGTGCTTCTTTTCCTCTTCGGTGAGGCCGTTCTTCAACGTCCGCCGCACTGAAAAATATGCATCGATACCATCTCAATTCATTATCAGGTTAGTAACAACAAATACATCAAGCATTTATCTCGTACAGTATTATGAAAATCTAACACTAAACACGTTTCTACGCATGGTAACCTTCTTTGGTAAACAGAAACAATACATGTTCTTTGAATTACTTAATGTTTGAACATGCAAACACAAAACAAACAGGTCACAACAATACCACACATACCAGCAGTTGCTTAAGGAGAATCACGATGACCAAAAGGATTCTCTCTTGTTCTCGACCGTTTAACTAAATATTTAAATAAAGATACATGTCCCAATTGGCCACCACCAATGACATTCGCTTATATTAACAAGGGGAAGGAGATTTATTGCGACAATCAATTGTGCGAAATTATTTCTGCAGGAATAAGAATTTTCAGTAGTCGACTGACGAGATTGGCTCGTTCCTTAGTGTGACATTTGGTGCGACGCTGTAATTTCTCAACACTATCTCGCGCGCTCTGTCGCACTCAATACCATAACATTTAACAAAAGGAGGGCTTTATATGCATTGTTTCAGTAGCCTGCAGAAACAATTTCACGCGAATCGATTGTTGGAATACCTATTCTTCCTCTGCTAGGTTCTAGTACATTATTAGCAACTTACGAGATTTGCGGTCAGCGTGTCGCGTGCGCTTCCTTTCTCTGGGCGCTGTCCGCGTTGACGGGGTCTTCGTCGCCGTCTTCACTAAACTCTCGAGTATTTCGTCGTCGCCGTCGGTCAAATGGCCATTGAGCGTGCCCATAAACGACCGATTGACGTCCTTTTTGTGTCGACGCAACGGCAACGTGCCTTGCAGACTTTCCATGTCCGAATAGTCGCTGCCCAGCAGTTGTCGTAACTCGGCGTCTGCTTTGTCCTCTTTGGATCGAAACTTGGGAGTCTGAAATGTTTAAGAATGGGATTCGGACGCCGTCCAGTGTTGATCGAAAGTAATGCGCTTAATACCTCCGTAATCATCTTTCCGCGTGTCTTGTTTCTCTCTCTATGATTCGCCTTCTTCTCCAGCTGTTGCAGGACGCGTTCGCGCGTCGTGCGATACTCCAGAGCGAATTCGGAGACAATGCGACAGAACTCGCTGGGTTTAGTGTCAGCGACTTGACTCACAGGCGTTCCCAGCCAGAGCAAGAACCGATAATACCTACGCATTGATATTATTCGGTAAAAAATTGCCGAGTCAAGGGTCACAAATCGTCACAAACCTGTTGAGAACGCGTCGATGTATAATGCCCAAAAGAATGATGCGCTCGGCGCAGTCGCCCAAGAACTCTGACATTTTCGTTTTCATGGTTGAGCCGTCGTGCTTCGCTATAAGCTTGAGATAATCCCACGACGCCTTGCAATCCGCTTGGAGTTTGTCAATATTTTGTGTCAACTCATCGTAGTCGACTTTCGAAGCTCGCGTCGTCGCACCGATCTGAAACGTCATCGCATAATATAATACAATTTTTTTTATCTCAAAAAAGTTCTTTGTGTTGTGATAAATCACCTCTGAATAAAGGTCGCTGGCGTCGGGAAACTTCTCCATCACGATGTGACACAAATGGTGCAGGAGCGAATGCTTGTGCACGGTGTCCTTGACTTCAGGTACCTTAGACAAATAGTCAATTTGAAAACCCTTCACTTCGTTGCCGTTCAAAAAGTTTCCAATGGACAGCAAGGTGCTCAGAATCGCTCGGAAGGTCTTGTTGTTTCTTAATATCTCCAAGCCCTGTTTGAGGTCCATCAACGGTTCGGCGATTTCCCTCTCGATATTTTCAAAATCCAACTTGAACGCCCACAGGCGCAACCTGGCCGGCAGCTCGGAAATCGACGACAGAGTCAAGAGGAACTGTTCGGCACTGCCGAGCGGTATTTCGGGGTTTGTTGTTTGAGCCTCTTGAATTTTCGTGCGCTCCTCTTCGGTGGGCAACATCGTAAGAAGTTTCTCGATGCCTTCGCGGTTCATAATCGTCGCGTCCATTTTCAAAATGGCCGTTTTGATCGACCTGGGCGGTGGAAGTTTGGTCATGCCGATGTTGATCGCGTTGGACCTCTTTGGGTCGAGGACTATTATCTCTTTGTTCTTGTTATTCTCTTGTTGCTTCTACAAGTTAAAGCGCACGTTAGAACGTCTCACAAGTAAAGATGGAGTTAACAAAGATTACAAACTAATTTACTCTTAAATTACTAGTCGAAATGGCAACCTATTCGAAACGTATTTTTTTTCTTCAAAACATTGAACACCGGCATATGTTACTACGGTATGGACGAAACAATAATCATAAACTAAAAATAACATGCTCACTTTACCACAGCATACGATCAATTTCATGCAAATTAGCTCGTGTTCATGTTGTATCGTATTCATATGTACCCAAAACGCTATCGTGAATTTCGCATCGTATCGTGTTGTCGTTTTGTGAGTGGAAACAAAAAGACTCCATCAAAAACAAAAAAACAGTAAAACGCCACCAGAACGAAGGACTCACCTCCTGCTCGATTTATGGACGCACGCGCGATAGTGCAGACCAAAAGTGAGAGACAGAGCGATTGGCCAAAAAAAGAACGAACAAGAGCGATTATACAAATTTCATTGCGCGCGTCGTTAGTCGATGAAGTGAACGAATGAAGATTAGATTCGGTTTAACGAGTTCGATAGAAATGCGCAGATGTTTCATACCTTGCTAATTAAGTCTTTGGCTCTAGATTCGAACAAATGCTCCAACTTCTGGGTGTCCACGGCGACGGGATTCAACTCGTCCCAAATGAATCCGGTCTTGAGCTTCATCGCAGCTTTGGGATCCTCTCGCACTTCGCGCCAGAACAACTTCACAGTTTTCTTGTTCTTCTTGATGGGAATCTTCGTCTCGCTCGGCTTCGATCGCATATTGTACATGGGCGGGCTGGGCACAGGTGGAGGAATGCACACCCGTGGCGGAGGCGGCGGCGCGTTCCCGCATAAATCTATCGGCGGCGGAGGCGGCGGCACACCATTGGCGACGTGAACGGGCGCCAGAATATCGGTATCTTCATCGTCCGCCAAGTCGGTGAAGTCGATGTCGCATAAATTCAACGGTCGGTTCAGATTGGCAACCAGTTCTTCCCAACGCAGCTCGTTCTCGGATTTCTTGACCTCTGCGGGTTTGGTGCCGCCTATCGGCGTCGCCGTCTCGTTGGTGGGACTCTTGACGACTGATTGGGACTTGGATTTCGCCAATCCCTCTTTGGCTTTGCTAATCAGGCCCGTCATGCCCTCCATGCACGAGAGTTTATTATCCTCGACCGGTGGGCTGTGAAGAATGATGTTCTGGTTGGCGAGCTTTTGCGTGAGGTCCTTGACGGTGTTCTCCTTCTTGAGCTTGAGGAGGACGAAATTTCGCTCGTTTTCGTTGTTGTTCGTCGGCGATTCGTTGCCGTTCGCGTCTTCGCAACTATCGCGCTCCTTTTCGTACATTATCCACGGCTGCTTGGTCAACGTGGCCTCTTCAGTGTCCAACTTATTGACGGCGTTCATGAAGGGAGTCAGATCCTTCCTAGAGTTCCTACTGAGAACGCTGTTACCATTAGACAAACGTTGTTGCAGTCCGTTGGTATAATTTCCGTTCGAATTGATCTCGTCCGCTTTATTTATCACGCCTCGGATGAGCGTGGCGTTTTCCTGTTGCTCCTTGAGGAAACTACGTTGGCGTTCGGCGCGTTCCAAACGCCTCCGAAGAGCCGGTGTAACGCCAGCATCATTAACTATGAATAAATAATAGTGAAATCTTCAAGTGCATATTAAATTATATTTAATGCAATTTACCTTTGTGTGGATCTTTGTAAGAGCCATTGAGGGCGTTATGGTTCAATCCATTCGAGGATTGTGAGCTGGAAGAAGATTCGTCATCGTCATCATCAACATTAATCTCTTTCAGAGGTTTCTTTTGATGATGAAGTGGAGTATTTCCAGTCGAATGTCGCCGACTCTTTCTCCTCTCGGCCGAGTCGACCAAAGACTTTCGACTTCGGAGGGTCTTTCGAATAGTCTCGTCCAGATGCTTGATCGAAGTGGTCTTATCTTCGCCATCCTCGTACTGCAGAACCGCCTCGTAAATCTGAAACTGTTGCAACAAGTCCAAGTCCGTGCCGGGTTTCGACATGTAGCGTTGGATGATGTTCTCGATGCCTTGTTCCTCCAAGGCGTCGGTCTGGTCGTAGTACGTGTCCTGGTCGGGCACGCCGTTCAGGCACTTGTTGATCAAGGTGGTGGCGTAAATGAGCAATTCGGTATCGGCCGTGTCGAAATCTTTGAGGCGCGTCATTATGTTATGCCAGGCGAGCAATCCTAGCGTCGAGTCGACCGTGTGCACGGCGCGGATCAGCAGCATGCAATTGTTGTCGGTGTATTCGACGAAGACGAGCAACAATTTGAGAGCGGTTTTAACGACGAGGCGAAACTTGGACGATATGAGCGTGTACAGCCATTGGACGGTCTCGTTGTGTTCCATTACGCCGTTCATGCCGTCAACGTAGAGCATGACCTGACCCAACGCACGCAGAATGTAATTCTGATAGTTCTGATCGGCCTCGGAGCCGACTTTGATGAGGCAGGCGAGTCCATCGTTCTGAACAAACTCGTGTACCAGATCTTTATCCTCTTGAAAGATTTGCTTTAGAGAGAATAGCGCGCGGCGCAATTCACGGCCCTCGGAATTTAGCAGTTTTTCTGCGCAGAAGAGAGACCTACGTTATAGATTTCACGTTTGGCGATGATCACGCCGCCCGCCGATCGAACTTACCGATTATCGTATGCACGCGTACCGACAATTGGGTTCGCAGCACGATCGAGTTCTTTTTGCTGCGAAACAAAAACATAAATTATTCGCCGACCGCATCTCAGTGCAATGGCGATCGCGATATTATGCATGCGAAGCGCGATCGTCCAATTCCGTTTCAATTTCGACTTTCACTTTTTGCGTGCGACGTCGCGCGACACTTTGCGGCGACGCCGATCGCATGCAAAACGGAAGGACCTTTACGATCAATTAAAATTTAATCCTTCCGTCGGACGAGCGATTGTGAGAATCGACGCTCGCGCGCTCGTGAATGCGCATCGCATCGATCGTCTTCGATCACCGGCCGTACCTGCAGAAGTAACACACCGGTCCCAGCGCGCAGTTCTCGGTCAAGGCTACGAGCAGCTCGGAGTCGCGGTGCGCTATCGACCTGCATTCGGTCGGCGGTCGCGAGTCGCGCTCCCGCTTATCGTCGATCGCGGCCGGGTGAGCGACGTCTTCGAGCGACCTGCACCGCGTGATCGACGCGCTCGACCCGCTCGAGCTGCAGACGCTGCCCGACCCGCAGTCGCTCTGCGACGAGGCGAATTCGAGCGAGTTGAGGTCGCTCGCGCCGCTGCTGCTCGAATCGTCGTAGGAGCAGCAGGAACCCTCGCGATGCCGCAACCACAGCGCCGCCGAGCGCGAGTTCGGCGAATTCAACCACTCGAACAGTGGGTCCGAAATGTCCTCGCGCGACGACGACGCCGACGACAACGACGAAGTATCCGCGGCCGAGTCCGTGACGCCCATCGAGATCCCGGCGGCGCGCCTCTCATTTAGATACTGCTAGACGCCGAGACTCCTTTCGGGCATCGCCTGCTCCTAGTCAGTTTGGCCAGGCCGCTTGCAATGGTGGTGGAGTCACTTCTCGCACTTGAACCGGCCCCGCATGGAGGCAGCCGCGACGCACGCGGAAGAGCACGGTCGGAGCAACAGGTGTTGTGCGAGAGCCCGGAGTCGCGTCGCGCGCGCGGCCCGCACTGATCGGAAGATCGACGCGCCGTCGACGGCGCGCCATCGCGGCGGCCCCTGCCATCGGCAGCCGCATCGGCGACGGTTTGACCGCACCGGCGGCGGGTGACACGAATCCGCGGGACCCACATTCCCGATCCGTTATCCACGTCGCGCACGCGAAGACGCGAGCCGTCCGCGAGAAGAATGCCCCAGACGCCGTCGGACAGATGACGCGCCGTCGCGTCCTCGAGCTCGAAATCGCTCGACTGACTCCATATGGGCCGACGAGAACCGCGACGCGCGCAATGGGCAAACACGCGAGATAACGCGAATGCAAATTCCGGCGCTCGAAACGTCCCAGCGTCGCGACGAGCAGCCAGCGACAAGTGCGCCCGGTTCGATAATGTCAAGCGGCTGCCAATCATCGACATTAAACATCCTGTAGCTTCGACTTAACACCGTCCGCGTCCTTCGTCGCCGCAATACCCGCAAATCGAAAAGAAGTCGCGAACAATCGAGAAAACAAGTTTTCATCGCGGCAACACTTTCTCGCAACAATGCCGCCGCGCACGCATAAAAATAGTCCGCCGATTAAGCGCGGGCATCCGTAACGCATGCGTAACGTTAATAAACTGGATACTTCGTAATTCATTGCGCGTTTTGACCACTGGCCAAGCGATGTGCGCGCAGCTAATTGCTTCTGGTTTTCGGTTGCATTTGATGTTGCGCCGAAGTGTGAATGTCGGGCGAACTTAAAAGCGGCGACAAAAACATTTATATTCCGAAACAGCCTTGCGGCGTGATTCACGTTGCGTCGCGTGGGACGATGAATTTTCGCGTTTCGTCGGTGCGCCAGCGCAACCGAGCAAAATAACTTTGGCATTCGCAAATCCAAAGCCGTTCGCAATAATAAATATCGGCGAGCGAATAAATTTAATTTGAGCCGGCCGAAAATCGCGATACGTCAAGTCCCACGATATTTTCTCTGCGCCAATATTTGAATACTTACTTGGCAGCGTTTATTACATTACTAAATGGGTTAATATTTGTTTAGTCCGAATAGAAACAGATAGAAGTGTGAGAAACCGATGCTGCGAATTGCGCGCACTTCGCTTATGCGAGATTTCACTTCTTTTGTCGCTACTTCTTCATCGTCGCCTCCTTCGGCGATGAGCGAAATCAAAACGCATAATTTACGAGCAACGATTGCGTCCCGATATCTCTTCGCAATGACAAATAATGGCCGCGCAATGCCCCTCGTAAATCATCGCGCTTCTTGCAATTTCTTGTGAGAATGCGCCAACTCGCGCGCGATAATGCAATCGCGTTCTTCGCGCCGCGTCGTCTCGCAGTCCGCAGTAGAAAAATGCAGATTTCGCTAAACTCGCGCATCAATTGAACGCCGTCGAACGCGCTGTCGTCGTTAATTGCGATGAAAAGCGCGTCGCATCTTCGCGCACGCAACCGCGCCCGTTGCCAACATCGCCGAGGAGGAACCCGAGCGGCGCACGTCGCGCGTATCGCAAGAATGCGTAATGCGCGAATGCTTAATGCAAGTCTAATGAAGACAATTTCACTTTTTCCCTCGGTGCGGTCGACGCGCCGCGCGCCGCTTTGAAAACGAAACGGCGGCGAATCCGTTTTTCTGCGCCGGCGGACGGCGCAGAATGCGCGGCATGCGATAATTAAAAATCTCCGCCGTCCTTAGATTGTTTTGTTTGTTTTTTTTTTGTCATTTTCGCGAAGCCCGGCCGCGTTGAGTTATCGCAGAGCGAGGCATTCGTTGTTAATTGCCCGACGGAACATCATCATAGCGCGAGGCATCGCCGGCTAATTGTGCCAATCAGTCAAGTTCTAAGACGAAACGAAGCTCATTCTTACCGTGAGTATGCAACCAGATCGCTAAGTAAATAGCCCATTCCGTCGAGCGGCGGAGATAATCGTTCACTTGCATTCAAATTCCAGCGAAAATCGCGCCTTCGATTCCTGCCCTCTGCGCTCGAAATGATGGCAGCCCCTGCTTTGCTGCACGAAAAGTTGCGTGTCGAATTCGTTCGTCTACCGTTCGCCTACTGACGCGAATTCGCTCCGCCAACTCGCCGCAACAAAAAAGAAAAACCGGCAAATTTTGCAATACGCACCGTGTTTTTACGAGAACGCATATTTTTAAATCGTGGCACGCATCCAAGCGGCCCGCGCGACCGGTATCATTACATAAAGACCGACAAACACATTAAAAAATCATCCACAATTCGACACATTAGTACCCGAAAAAAAAGAAAGAAAACGAACACTAACGCAAACACGAAACGCATGACACTTAAAATTAATGGGCCTTCTGCGTAACGATTTTCAAGCGCGACCGGTTTTTCATTTGACGTCCAAATTTCGTTTTTGCCATACGCCGAATAAGTCGTTCGGAATCATGCGTGAAAATCGGTTAAACGTGTCCATTGTTCGGGTTAATTAGTGCGTGGCAGAATTGCCTAGATTACGGCGGCGATGAGCGATATTGTGTAATGTTTAAAAGTTGACGAAAATAGCGCCAATTTGGAGCAGCGCGCGCAAACGGCACAAAACGAGCACGCCTGAGTGCGGGCAAGAAAACTAGGAAAAGTCGAGAATACGACGCGACTATTATTAAACGCCAACTCGTATTTCATCCGATAATCCTTGCGCGAGTCTCGAAAGTGTCGGAGTGCGCGCAAACGCGACTCGGATGCATTATTTGAAAAATATTGCTAAGTGGGTTATGCTTTATGCGCGGCAAAGTTCACGAGCGCGTCGCGCGATGGCGCCAGCGTCAAACGGCGACGACGCGCTCGAGGAAGCGAACGAAACGAAGCAGGAAACCAATTCCATAATACGATTATCTAGCGTTATTTATGTCCCATTCAATTTTCGTCGATTGTCCTTCGCCGCACAATTCGTACTTGTCCGCATGCGCGTGCGCGAGAAGGTGCACGCGCACGGAATGCGCAAGACGCGCACGGCGAACGCATTAATTATGCATTATTGTTCGGCCGGTTTAATACTAACAACATTAGGCATGTTGATGAACGAAGCCACGCGTCGCGTGTGGCGCCCGAATCCTCACGGCGAGACCTTGTCTAATGACCTTTTCGATATCGGTGTAATAGCGCACGAAGTCGCGCATGACAAAAATGCACGGAATTAATGTTATGTAAAGCGGCGCGCGCTCGGTTTTTAATCGCGCAATGGGCGCGCGCGCACAATGAAAGTGGTACTCACTTGGTGTGAAAGCCCTCGAATTCCTCCTGCTGCTCGCTGATCGAGGCGTCCAGATCCAGATAGGATCCGTAGTCGCCATCTTTGTACAGTTGTAGCGCGGCATCGTCCAACTGGAACCGAAACAAATCAACAATTCACAATCGGTTAATCAATAAGCAAGAAAACAAAAAACGAATGCTCATTTCACAGACGGTTTACACCAGACAATCGGCACCCGGCGAGCGACGCGCCACGCAGCGAATCGACAGAATGGACAAATTACGGCGAACACAAATTCGTCTAATGACGCTTAATGACATAATTTCGTATAATCAACCGGCTCCATCCTTGTGCGCGCGTAGGAGGAGCCGAATTCGCCACGCGACGCGTTTTGTGTGAGTCCAATTTACCACATCAAATAGTTCGGAGTTTGGATCGAATCAAAATATATGCTTCTATTCATATGCAGCGCGTGAAATAAATTAGAATACCGGGCAACTAGCTGCGATCCTGGCAATTATAGTAATAAATCACGCGTCGTCTACGCGGTGCGCAATCAGTGGCCTTTTAATATCGCTCCGAGATTCATACGTCTTCTTACCACATCTTCTATTATGAATAAATTGATGCGTGCGTAACAGGTGATTGAGTGATTACGCTCGCCTTTCCACCAGTCGCTAAGAAACGTTTCAGATGCGGTCATGATGCAGTTGTTTGTTTTGATCTCTATTTTATGCATCGCAGCTCGCGCCTGATGATTGCTTGTAATGCCAATAAGGTCGATTGTCAAACCGCTTTCATGCTCGCATATTGAATTACCGACGGGTGGGCGCGTTGTACGTCGGATTCCGCATTGCGTCGAATTGGTGCAATCGAGCGATTGTTGTTGTCGTTGCGTAAGCAGCGCCATTCGCGATTCGTCCGAGTCGGGAAGTCCGCGATGACTTTAGGACTGTGCGCGTTCGAACGCCCGTCGTCGGACGAAATCGTTCGCGACGAGAAAGGAACATCGACGCCTCGGATTGTGTCGCACTCGACGCGAAACGCAAACATTTGCATGTGTTGCATATTAGGCGCGGCGGCGAAACAAAGCAATGCAAGCAATAATCTCCAGGAAGTGCTAGTTTTCGCTCGGCTCGAAGCGTTCGCGTTTTGATTCGTCGTCGCGGAATTGACAAGACGTGGCGGACGCACAGCGAGTCTCGGCACGTTGATCTTTCAATTTCGATCGCCGGTAAGCGGATCGAAAGCGGCAGAGAGAAAAAAAAAAGAAGCGTCGCGCTCGACGGACACAAAGACAAGACGCTGTGAAAAAAGTCACGATCGCGTTCTCAGGCCGCCTGCGCGCGCACACAATCCGCGCCGGTGTGTAAAACTATGTACATATTTACATCTACGATTTTCGTGCGCGGGAATAATAAAGTCGGGGCCGGAGATGTGCCGATACGCGAACGGAATGCGTTCTTCGGACGTCGGGCCTACGGCGAGCAAGGTTAAACGAGTAGAATCTCGTAACTCGGTAAATATCCCGCGCGCACTGCCAAACCAAGCGCGTTCCATAATAAACCATAAATTAGCCCGCTCGCCAAGTTACGCACGTCCGTGCAAGACACATCGACACCTGTGCAGGATAGATTTTTAACTCCGACCGTTTCGACCGCACGTTCTAATCTCCGATTAAGGAGCGCATTAATTTTTCTCCGACAGCGCGAGCAATTTGCGTAACGTGGATGCCGCTGATAGATTTTCGCCGCTGGACGCTCATGCGCATGCGCGGCGGTTCGAATTGTATTTCGCGGCGTGAAATTGCCACTTCCCCGTTGCGTGCGAGCGAGCGGTTTTGTAGTTTCGTGTTAAAATTAAACGCAAAGCACGCGCTTATAGACCGGCGACGACGCGGCGTCTGCAAACAAGCGCCGCGCGCCTAATTTTAATTTCGAAATCGATCGGCCGGACGCGGTGGTGGGTCGAATCGATGGGGAAAACTGGAACATGCCGGAGCGCAGGACACGGGGGTGTTGCACTTGTCGCTGGCCTACATTTCCGTTTATCACTTACGGGACGGAGCGGTAATTGCGATCGCAGCGAGATAAAATGGCCGATCGAACGCCGAACGTTATTATCGCATCTCGATGATAATTTATGCATTCGCACTTGGGTGACGCATTTTAACGATTTCCTGCGCCGTAAAAACATCGCACGTTTTCTGCGGCGTTGGGCTTATCGACGCGGCGTATTCAAATTACGGATATTAAAACTGTACATTTTTTTTGAGAGCGCGCGTTGGGTTGCCTACGTTTATTTTTACCTCGCGGGGATTCCCCCCGAATATCCTCTTGGTTTATTTTCGCCGCCAACCTGTTCTAGTCGCGGATTGAGGTTACGGCGCGCGCAATTAGTCGGTCGGCCAGAAATGAGCGAGCGACTAACGAACGCGCCGCCCGTATCCGAGATGGATCCTTTGTTATCGCTGCGGAGAACACGTTCCCAGGTTGGAAACACGATAAAACAACTATAAATTTAATGAGCAAACAAAGTACAGCGCAACAAAGTGCAGGTACGCGGCGCGCACGGTTTCGCCTCCTTCGCCTCCTCCTCCGACGCGGTTCGCGCGACGCGACCGAACCGGCCGCATTTATTAGACGAATAACGAAGTTGCGCGCGCCGAGCACGACCCAATTTATCATTTTCGTTCGCGTTCGCATGCGGCACGCGGCGCCGAGCGAACTCTTTGTTTACGCATCGCCGTTGCGGTTGTCATTTACGTGCGGCGAGCATCGCCGCGTTAGAAATGGTTTATCGCCGAAGCGCAGCTCTTCGCGCGTCGCTTTCGTCGGCGATTACGCGGCGCGGCGCAGAAAAATAGAGCATTGCGTTCTGCAACCGACGAAGAGGCCGCGGTGGACTTCTCGGCCTTGGGGCATTATTCGGCATCGCGGCTTAGCTTCTTTTTGTTTTCCGCCGAGCCGAGTCGCGATAAGCGAGAGTTGCGCGCGCAGCGTACGAACGACTTTTTTGCAATGTCTTGTTGCGCCTTTTTACGGGGCCGCGGTCTTCATTTCGTGCGCGCAGGCGGCACCGGCAACGACGCGAGCGAAAATCTCGAAGAGACCAGCATGACGCATGCGCGGGCTGGAAATCTACAATGTGCAATCTACTCCCGTGACTAAATGCCCAACCAGTCGTCGGTCGGCTCGCGCTGCCGACCCGAGCGTGTTGTTGGTTTTGCGTCGATTTCCCTTGTTAATTCCCCTTCGCGAGCGTCTAGCTCTTATATAACTTTCGTCTCGCCTGGCGTTACGTGCGCTTTCGGCGCGGCGCGTCTCTCTGGCGATTTTGCTCAGGTTACCGTGAACGACGCGCTCGCTATTGTAGTCTGCCCGGCGACCCGCGTCGAAGGTCTAAGGTCACTATCGCAGGACGACGAAGAAGTGCGCACGACGCGACTGCCGCGACTCGCGACCATCCCCATAACACGCGAGAATGGCCGTCCGTCGGTCTCGACGCGCGCGCGCGCGCACACTATTAACTATAAACTTCCACCGAGCGTGCGGTCTTCGCGCCCGGGCACGTCTCGGAAACATAAAGTCGCCTTATATTTAATTAACAATGTACCACGCGGACATAAACGTTTACGAGCCGATTTTACACCGCCGCCATCTGCATGAGAGCATTCTGCGACGTTACGTGCGCGGCGAGATTATTAATTTTACGTTTCGCAATCGTTTGTTGCGTGGCGTGCTGGAAAGCGCTCGCGTCATTTGGCGTTACATTAGCGTAATGGCCGTGTGTTCTTTGACCTTCGCTCCTTCTGCGTATTGCGCGTGCGGCGCACGAAATCAAATTTGGTGTAAAGCAATAACCGCGTGCGAGCGAATGTAATTGCACGCGGTGCGAGATGGATGGGATGTTGTCGTAAATATGTGTAGCATCGCGGCGAGTGTGAGAAATTCGGTTTTTGCGCCTGACATAATGGCCTTAATTAAAAATAGCTTACGATGTTTTTTCCCCGGTGAAGGCGACGGACAAAAGATGTGCAAGTCATGCCAGTCCAGATTGTGAAAATGACATTCTGATCAATCGTTAACGCCACGGGAAACCACAACACAAACCAACGCAGCAAATTCAAATTGATTATAAATTATCGACGAGAGATGCGATTTTGACAACAGTTATGCCTTCGAATTAAAACACCTTGTATACCAGAGGTGAAAATAAAATAAACGGTGAATTTTTCAAATTACTACGCGCGTGTTAAACTCTCGAAATCTCTTAATACTCATACACTCATACACTAAATAATCTCCTAATCGACGGTACCGCTCCGAGTGCTTCTTCACCTGCAGCCGACGTAATTATCCTCATTTATGTCTTCGTAAATATTTCACGAAAGCAACACGCTTCGCTTTCAGCGTTTACAACATTTAAAACACATTGCGCTCATTACGCTCCATTACGAAACGTATAATTAATTCATTATTATTCTTAAGAACGTAGGACTTAAAGTTATTTGTAAATATTTGAAAACATACGAAAACGTACGGGCGCTATTCTTTCAATTTGATACAATATTAGGATAGACAACGGTTTTTATGAAAAAAATAAATGGTTTTGTATAAACTTGGTTGGTGGTCTTCTTGCAAAAAAACAAATATGAAGAAAACTAGCACAATTAAACGTGCCGAACTGTTCGATGGTGATTCTAAAGAAAATATTCCAGAGAGCTAGACTTTTTTTCAAATTTATTCAAATGAAACCATTCGCATTACAGTTGGAGTGATTATTTTGCTGCATTGCTACAGTTTGGCGAGTAGTATAATTTGTTACAACACTACATTAATGATCGACGGTTGCAGATTTAAAAAAAAGTAATTTTGTAGATTTTAACAAATCTAGCCAAAGTATGCTACAGTAGCCCAAAGAACGTCGTGATAAAAGACTGAAAGCGAAATTCGCTAAACAAGTTCTGTGTCCGAGAGAACTTCCAGTGACGAAGGGGATCCCCGCAATTATTTACTCACTCCACTCGAGAAATTCCCTATCGGCCTCGATTTGCGTCGCTCATTACCGAAGTATAGAATTAATCCATTAGCATTCGTGCAAATTAAAGCGCCGTCGCCGTCGAGGCTGCAATATTATTATAATCCAATAACGCGAAATTGGATTTATGGCATTATGGATGCCGCGCGTGTGCGCGTGCGGACCATGCGCGGACCATCGCACAAATCAGCACGAAACGATTTAATCGAATTAAACTTGAGAGTTATAAATACACGCCGCCTCCTCGGCGTTCTCGTTTGGCGCGCTCGTCGGTCGCAAGACTTAATTAAAAAAGTAGCAGCGGTAATAAATTATTAAGAGACCCGAGCTTCGATTCGGGCTTGAAAGCTGCGCGATCATTTAACGCGCGTGATTATCATGTCAAGCGAAACCGACGTCGGACAGAGTCGAAAACGCAACGCCGCTTCGAACAATGCGCACTAACCGCCCGGCGACGCAGAGCGGTCTGCCTCGAATCGGATGGCGAAGCGTTGAATTATCGTCGAGCCGGCGAAGCGAGCGTTTTATTCTCATGGCGCGCATTCTTTTCTACGCGGTGCAATTGGCGATTGTTCGCCCGCCGGCGCAGTGCGTCGAACCCCGTCGAACGCACGGCGGCCAAGTGATCCAAGCCGGCGACGACGAAATTTCGACTTTGTTTCGGCCAACACCAAATACGGCCAGCAACCAGCGCTAAAAGTTATTGTCATTATTTTTTAAATTGACGAACCAAACTTTTGTTCGAGTGCCCACTCCAGCCCACTCCAAACAGTAATGTTTGTCGAATTAATGATTATTATTTATACATTCGAAGATCGAGATTTGGACCGTACCAACGAAACAATTTCGCCTGCATTTATTCTCTCGACGGCGAAATGTTGTGATTGAATGTGAACGGCGTGCTGCGTGATGAAATCATTATAATTTTCATTTCAATATTCAAACACGAACAATAATGCATTTTCCTTTGAGCGTCGGCGCAGAGCGATCAGCGATCAGATCGTGCGATGCGCAACCAAAAAAAGAGTTGGCGTCGGAAATTCCGAAGATACGAGCGTAAAATATTTATCACGACTTGAATTTGCGCGAGAGCGTTGCGTAAGGCCCGCGGTGTCAACCGTGATTCGGCGTGAGCGGAACATTTGTACGGACGGCGCGTAGGCGGGAAAAGCACAATGCCCAATTATGCGTTTTCATTCGCCGTTATCAGCGTGTCTTAAATCAGCGCCGCGAGTAATTCGCCCGTGATTCGCTCGGCAACGCGAAACAATTTTCATCGCGCGCCATTCTTCGTCGGCGTTTAAACTGCGTTGCGGATAATTAAATTTCCGCGGCGCCGAGTGGGAAAAGAGAAGCGGCGGCGCGCGGGCGATTTTCGAGGCAGTCGGCGCAGACGGACGCCTTCCCCGTTCATCAGCGCCGGCGTTCGTTGCGAAGCGAAAAAAGGCACATACGCACGCGGCCCCGGCCGACCTCTGAATGAATTTATTCCGAATGCTATTATTCAAAGTGGAGTAGTTAAGTTAGGTCGTGAGAAAGTCACCAACACCGACGCGTCGAAAGCGACCGTGGCGGCGCGCGCGCATCCGTTCCGTATTCGCTTGCGCGTGCTTTCTTGGCCGCGCACTCCTTCGAACGACGAGGAGGCGACGCGAAGGCTTCGACTTTGACTTCGGTTGGCCAGCGTGAAGTCCTCTTACTCCCGCTCGCGTGGCTCGTTTGCGCGGCTCGTTACAATGCGAGATCGCTGCTTTCCAAGCGAAGAGCGCGCGCGCGCGCGCACCGTTGAAAATTCATACGAATAGGAAATCTATCTAGTTATCTCATGCGCTTCTTTTCGGCATACAGCGTGTCCCGAGCGCAGGCGAAACGCGACGCCGGTCGCCGGGGCTTTCCGCTGGTGATATGATTTGTCGTCGTCGCGCACGCGACTGTTTGTATGAATTGCTTAAAGGTCGCCTTAAACAAAATGCGCACGACTTTAATTTTATACGCGTCTCGCACTCGCGCGCGGCGATAAAAGAGAGCAAAACGCAGGCGTTAGAATTCAACTCTCGGCTGGAATTCCATTGAGCGGCGATAAGCGATGCGCGCCGGCGCATTTCTCAGCGTTACGGAAATCTCGGAATGCCGTGATTCGCCGCGAATCGTCCGCCGAGCGGCAAGCGCGAGCGATAAGCAAACCGCGCGCTCGGAGATCGTCGAATTCGGGTTAATTGCCGCCCGCCAATTCAATTCGTACGCGAAAACAATCGCGTCCAAATCGCGTGCGAAGTCGACGCATTAACAACGAGCCTCGCAGATGTTGCTTTGGCGCAGGATCATATATAATACCAGTCAGTTGTGTTGCGTTCGTCTGTTCCTTTTTGCCGGACGAGGGCCGCGGTTAGCGCACCTCCGGAGCTGCATGATCATGAAGTACTTAGACAATTAATGACTCTTCGAATCGGACGAAGGCCTGCGCCGAAGAGAGTCGGCGAAACACAATGTTGTTTTGTCCGCCGGCGCGTTTCGTCGCGGCGAGCGGACGCGATGACTGATTGATTGCGATTGCGACGATGAGTGGCGAAGCGATCATGACACAAACCGAGCGATCCGGCACGACGGCGAGCGGCGCGCGGTCGTGTCATTTTGTCATTAGGCGAGCGACGGCGCAGAAAAAAGTCGCGGACGGCCGAGCGGCGCGCTTCTTCTTCGGCGGAAAAGAAAGAAAACCATTCGTGCGTCCGCCGGATTTCGAGCCAAACGCCGGCGTTCGCGCGAATAAAACGGCGGCGGCGGCGCAACAGTTGCGCATCGCGTCCGTCCGAACTGGCAATCGTTCTTATTGTTGTCTCTAGCATTTCCATTGCGGTTTCGTCGGTAGAACACTCGGAATGCGAACGAAATTCGCCGAGTTATTTGTTGTCTCTCCGGGCTTCGAGGAGGCGCGACGAACGACGCTCGATAGTCGCTCGGCGCAGGTTGTTGATTTTGGTTTATTTTGGTTGCTCATTTTCCACGGCGGCGAGCGCTGGCTTGGCGGCGGGCCGGTCGGTCGGTCGGTCAGTCGGCGCGTCCGGCCGGGCAGTTTCGATTCAATCTCGATGCCAATTTACGGAATCCTGTTTCGAAGCGCGGCTGCCCCGCGACGCGGCGCGCGCACTTGGGCGCATGTAGCGCTAGGCACTGCGCAGTCGTTTACCTATGCGCGAATAAAAGCGTCGTTCGTGCGCGCGCTTCGCTTGTAAACGACGGCGAATCGGCCAACAACGGCCCCGCGACCGAACGATGAAATTCAAATCCTCGCCGCGACGCAATCTGCGATCGAGGCGGCGCGGCGTTCCGAGAAGCGAACTTTGATCCGCGCACGCGCATTGTGCGCATCTGTCGCTGCCGCACTCGAAACTCGCTCGGCTGTGCTTAACTTTTAATTTCCTCGACTTTGTTGGCGGCGTTCATGGTGTTTATTAAATCGCGGCGACCGTCTGGCGATTTCTTCGGCGCTCGTTGTGTGGCATTGTCTACAGCGCGTCGCCAGATAGCCATCTCGTCGCTGGGGCATCTAACCGCGTCGGAATGATAATCGCCGGTGCGGCGGAATCGCCTCCCGATCATTTTCGGTGAATGAAAAGCGGACCGCACCCAGGTATGCCCAAACCTGACCTACCGCCATCAGCTGGTGGGCCACGAGGAAGCGACGCGGCGAGGGCACGTGGCGTTTCGTCGGAATTCCGCGCCGCGCCGGCCATTCATGAAATCTGCTTTGGCACGCCGCGCGAATTAATTACGACTTGCGCAACGTCGCGCGACTCGCCAATTCCCCGCCGACCGACCGGTAACCCACATTCCGCGCGCGGAATTATGGCACTTATTAAACAATAAATAATCGCGCGGCGCGACCGCACGCCGGACGCTGGAAATCTGTACCGAACGCACGCGACGCTAACTGACGCTGACTTAGCGCGCGCGCGCAGCTGATTACGAGAAAAACCTGTTGCCTTCCATCGTCGGCGACTCTTCTCCGTGGCGTACTCACCCTGTGCGGGGACTGCAGCAGGCGGTGTATGGCCGACAGCTGGTTGACGAGCGGCAAGGTGACGCTGAACGTGTGCTGCGGCGGGCGCGCCGGATCCGGGAAGTTGGTCGTGTACGCGAACGGATCGATGTCGTTCAAGTACTGCACCCGACATGTCAGCGACATTTTCTCACATCGTACCGCGACACTGTTCGCGCACGCCGTTTCTCGCGCCCGCCGGACGCTGCAAATGAAAATTCGTCACTAGCGTCGCGGCGCCTCCGTCGCGCCGCGATGCGAATGGAAAAAGCGCCGGGCTGCGCTAATGCACGTGCAGAACGGAAAGTCGAAAGCGGCCGGGAAATGAAGCAAAGACAACAAGCCATTGTCGGCGCGATTGATATGTCGCGCAATTGTTCGTCGGGCGAGCGAGGCCCGACAGTCGATTTAACCGACACAAAGAGCTGATAAACTTTTATGTATTCGAAAATGCTCTCCGAACGCAGCGCGCGCCGACCGAACTTAATTAGGCATTGCACAACGTTGCGGCGAACCTATACCGGCATTCAAAGCTCTCGATAGAATGTCACCGTTTCCTACGATTACAATTAACAACTTCTCGTCGAACAGCTAATTAAATTTAACTTTAACGGCCGTGTTCTTACTTCGGGATTTGCTTCGTGCCGATAATTAAACGCGAATTTTTGCGAGGCCTCGCAACTCGCACTTGCTCCGCAAAAAGGGACAACAGAAAAAAAAAAACTTTAAGAACCTTTTAAGACTGTTTAAAGACCAGTAAAAGTCAACGAGCAAAAGAACATTTCAAAAACTTCCCTCGCCTCCCGACGCAGTCGCACGGAACATTTTCGAGCGCATCCTGCACGTGCATTAGCGAAGCAATTTGAGGGGACTCGGTTAACAGACGAGCTAAATTGATTTCGTTTAAAAATTAAGCCCCTAATTGATTTTCTTGCCTGTCCGGAAGGTGTTCGTTAGTACCTTGTCCTGGTTTGTTTCGTTCGAGGGGAGAGCGCAGCTTTGCGTTGCAATGGACACTCGCGTGCGTGCGGCGAGAGGCGGACGGACGAAAGGTAGGTGGAGGAGCGCGCGACCTGCCGTTGAACGCGAGCGCGACGGTACTGAACGTCCGTCGGCGCGAACCCGGCGTTAAAACTTGCCGACGGTCGCGTCGGTGCGAGGCGAACGCCGACGACGCCGCTGCCGTCGGACTGGTCTTCGGCGCGTCCGTCGCGTACGAAAGGCATCGCGCTCGCCCGACGTGCCCGCCGCACGCCCGAAGTGCCGCGGCGCGCCGCACGGCACAATCACGAAATATATATATTGTGTTCGCGGCGAGTGGAAAAACGGCGCATCGATAGCAAGAAAACAGGTCCCCGCCGTCCGCGAGGCATGCGCATATAAACATTCATTAAACAGTCATGTTTATTGACATTTTTTGTGCGCGACGACTCATCAGAGGCGCGCTGAAGCTCGACGGAACGCCGCGCGGCGTCGATTGTCTCGCTGCGAGACAGTACGACTGTTACGCGACGCGTCGCCGCGATACATCGTAAATTAATAGAAAGTCCATTCGACGCGCGCCATCCTTGAACGTACTGTATAATTAAGCTCGGGTGTGTTGATACAACCGAGAACTGGTGCGTTGGGCGCTCGCGTCGCGGACGCCGCGGATAAAAGTGATAAACGTTCGTTTGCGTTGTTCCCGGCGTTCTCCTCGCCACCGCGGCCAACGCGGCCGGGCTCCAGAAACACCTGATGCACCTGGAACCACCTGCGCGTCGGGCGCACGGTAAAATCGACAAACGTGCGTGGTCGCGTCGCAGGCACGGCGAAACGAGAGCCAAGAAAATATGAGTAACTGGCCGTATCTTCGCCATCTACAAATAGAAACTCCCAACTCGAGCGGCGTTTACGAGCGCGCTCATGAATAACTCGGTCGCCCGGGTTAAATCGTCAGCATTATTGCGGCGCGGTGATGTTTTATCGATACGCGATCGACGCGCCGCGACGCGCGATCTAACGTCAACGTTATCATTAACGTTCGCGGACGTCCTCGGCCAGATCGATTTATTATGCGCTCCGGCGCAAATTAATAAATAATTTCATTATGTAAATTGCATAATGAGCGCTTGCGGTTAACGGTAGCCTAATTAATTCGTAGCCCATTTTGACGGCGACGAGATTCTCGGCGTTGGATAATTTATGCGAACAATAAATTCCGCTGCACTTTCTTCGGCCGCGCTGTGACAGCTGCCAGCGTCATTAGACGGCATTACGGACAACCGACATCATCAATTAGGATTTCGGGCGCTCGATGCAAATTCGGCGCATCTGCAACCCACTTGCGTTATTGCGCAACAAGAGAGCGAAGTCCCGATTCTCCTCATTTATTCGCCGATACAAAGAGATCGAACGGGGAGCGCTTGCAGGAGCGTCGTGTAAGAAGAATCGTCGCGAAGGTTTGGCACACTCGGTGCTTCGATTTGGGTACACCAGGAAGTCGGGCTCAACCTATTTCGCGCGATTTTCTTAAAAGTTTTGTGCGCGCGCACGTTTATTTTCGTTTCGTTTTCCCGCGCGCGTTTTCTGATTTCCCGCGGCGACTTTTCGCCGCCTGCCAAAATTTAACGTCCCGCGTCGAAGCCGGCCCCTGATTTAAAAGTCATAACAGTTGCAACCTACTAGTGCTGTTTCAGCTGGTGGTTATAACTCAGATGCGCGTTCGGAAAAGCGCATTGCTTTACTTCCGTCATTTCTTTTCATGTTTATATTTAACATGTTAAGTATCTCAAACGAACTGATCAATTGCATATCCGCATTGGCATCAGTTGATATATACATATAAATATTCGAAAAACACACGTACTTACCCTAGGGTTGTAATCTGTTGGAGATCCATAACGTTCATCTCTAATTGAAACAAAATCAAAGCAAAAAATTATTTCCTTTCTTCATGGTGTAACAACAACACTTACTTTTTAGGTCCTGGAAGTTTCTTCCCGGCCCCGTCATGTATCGTCACTTGACTAGCATCTATTTCGTCACACTCAGTGCTTGAAGAAGTCTGATAGTTGAAAATCCTATCAATCAGAGGACTCATCAGCTGCGATGATCCTCCTAAGATGTCATCAATGTTTGTATGTTTGGAGATGAACATCCTCGCCTTTGAATGTTGTTTTCTTTTCGGCCGCGTGATGTAGACGTTTGAACAAGGCACATTGTCATAAGGACTCATCCGACCGGCCTCGCTTTCTTCCCTTGGCGTCTCCAAACCTTCGGGACTTGCACGGTCTCCTAGAGGTATCCCAGCCGGATCAAATTCATCGTTTTCGTCAGGGCCCTGACTCGGCTTCCAGTTTCGATTCCCACCTTCGTTGATATTTTCGTTGCTGCACATCCACCAGGCCCGTTCACCGGAATCGATATGACGAATTTTATATTTTTGTAGAAACTCGGGCTCCGATTGGGAGTTATCAACACTTCCATTTTGCTTAGGTTGGGATTGTCCTTGGTTGTACGAATTCGCGTGGGAATTGGAATTAGCTGATTTTAATGATTCGCTGGATAGCCACCATTCCAAATCGGTAGATTCAGTCTTCCGGAGTTTGTAAATAATTTTACCGTTTTTAGTAACGCCTTGTTCATCTGTACTTGTAGCAGGATATACCATAACACCATCAGGTACCTCAATACTGTCATCCAACCACCACGCGCGATCTCCCGATTGAACATGTTGAATCTTTAGTACCTTCTTCGAACTCTGGTTAGAACTGCTCTTGTTCTCGTCTTCCAACCACCAACTCTTTTCTTTGGAATCCGTCTGTTGGATAAGTTTCAATGATCTATGTTCATGTTCATCCGATTGACTGTGCGGAATGTCAGAAATGTTCTTGTCGGTGGCGTCCGAGCAAGAATCCAGGAACCAGGAGTGATCCTCCGAGTCGTTTCGTATCTTATAAATCAAGCGGCCGTCTGCGGTCACGCCATCCTCGCCGAAACTGGTTGCAGGTATGACTTCCACTCCTTGCGGTACCTCGGACTTGTCATCGAGCCACCAAGCCAATTCGCCCGATTCCACCTGTCGCAAGATTTTCATTTTCTTACCTTGAGTGGAGGTCGTTTCTTCACCCGAATCTTCAAACCACCAACTGCGATCAGCTGCTTTGATTTGCCGAAGAACCGGTCGCTGGTCGTCTGAACTACTCGTAGCATTTGAAAAAACTAAATCGGGAATGTTTTTAGAAGTTCTGTCGGAACTTTCAATTGATTTGCCGTCTTGGCCATCATTTGATTTAACTTTGAAGAAATTTGTAACAGGTGCCAAGGCACGCATGAGAAATGATTTTGTTTCGTGATCCTTTTCTCCTTTAACCTTGGTTTTGGGCTTGTCCAAAGATAATTCGTCTGCGGACGACAGAATTGCTGAAGTAGCATCGGGACTTTGCAATCTGATTGAATGTAGTTTCGTGTCGTCGTCGGAACTTTTCGAACTGGAAGACCTTTCCGAGGAAGAACTGTGCGATCGACGTCCTCTTTCCACACTGCTTGAAACCCTCTGTGGTAACTTCGATTTCTGATCCTCACCAGCGTCAGAGTCTGACGTAGCGCTATTACTCCGCTTGTTCAATTTTTCAGGGTTCATATTTAATACTGACTTTCGAAAATCTTTATTTGGGGTATTCAACGAGTGCAACATCGACGGTCCATCCGTTTTCTCACTTGGCGGCAGTTTAACAGTCTTTGGTGGCGTGGCTTTTGACTTAAGACTTGGGCTTGATTGACTAGAATCACTATGAGAAGAAGTCGATCGACTTCTTCGTAATTCTGACTTTGAAGAAGAGCGACTGATACATTTTGAAGAACTGTTCCTTGAAATAGACTTAGGATCTTTTTTGTGGTCAGTGGCTTCAGTATTTGGGATTTCACTACTTGAAGTATTAGGACTAGAGTATTTCAGATCTAAGAATGACGACCATGGTGCGGCACTTATTCTAGAAGCACCTGAAAACCTGGACGATTTAGTTGAATCGTCTAGTCGGTCTGATTGTATACACTTGTCGACCATCTCTCCTCTGTCCTTCGGTCTACTAATTTGTTTTTCAATAACTCTGGCCACGTCTGACCTTCTAGTTCGCAAGTAAGACGATTGACTTGGTGGATTCGGCGAGGTGCTTCTGGTGACCACAGAAACAGTCTCAATCGCGACATGTTTCTGCGGTTGAAGTTGGGCCTTGGGTTGCTCAATTTTAATGGGTTCCACTTTTGGTTTGACTTCCTCGGGTGCTACGGATGAACACCTACTAACTGATCTGCTACTAGCCGTCGCTGATTTATCACTATGGGAACTGGCACTCAATGCATTCAACAGCTCCCGGTTCTTTCTGCTTACTTCACTAGTTCTGGCAGTCGATGTTCTTAAATAGGCAGTGTTACTCTTCTCAATAGAATTTTTTGGTAGAAATCTGCTGGTTATAAACTTCTGCGGACCTTTTGACGAGAGGTCTTCTCTGGATGTCGTGCGACCAGACGCTTGGTACTTTCCCAACTCCCTGCTAGCTATAAACTTCTGTGGACCTTTTGGCGAAAGGTCTTCTTTGGATGTGGCGCGACTAGGCGTTTGGTACTTCCCCAACTCCCTGGCCGATGACGTTGAGGAAGTGGTGGAGCTTGTTGGAGATTTGTACTTGGTGCTCACATCCTCTTTAGACTTAAATCTGGCTGTCAGTAGGTCTTGTTTTGTTTCCGGCGGTTTATACTTAGCCAACGCCAGATCCTCCCTGGACGAATTCTTCGTGGTGCGCCCAAGATACGATTTTGAGGCATAGTCATCTTTGTTCAAAGATGAACGTCCAGTGTACTTGGGAATCGTGGTGGAGCTGGTTGAGGACACAGAATCGGCACGTTCCCCGCTCATAGGTCTTGCTGCAGTGTATGGCCTGGGGTACAGTCGGTTGAAATTGTAACTCGCGTCGGTGGCAGGTTTCTCGCGATCCAAAACGGGACTGGGATCCCGAGATCTAGTTCCCGGAGTGCGTAGAATAGGTCGGTACGAAACTGGCGGATGGCTGTCCTTTTTCTCCACCGGCGACTTCACTCTGTTCGTCAGGTCACTTCGGCTCGAATCTGCAATCGAATCGACGAGAAAACTGATATCGTCCTCGTGACGCGCCAGGGCACTGAACGCGATCGGCTGGCCCGCTTACCGTACAATCGCTGATAGCTCGCCGGCTCGCCGGCGGCGTTCGTCGAGGTCCCAGTGGTTTTCGAGCTGTATTTAGTTTCCAGCGGCGACGCCGCGCTGCCGGACGACGCCGCCGTCGGCGACTTGTCGCCGGCCGGCTTGGTTTTGGCATCGGGCCGCGACTTGGAGTATGTGGAATCATACTGAAAATACGCATTCATACATAGCAGATGAGCATAGATGAAATAATGAGTCGGTGCGAACGTAATCGTCCGACGTGCATTGCACCGCGGCGTCGAGCGCCGGCGTGCGACTAAACGCCGCGACCAACTTGGGGATAAATTTAGATGCGCACACATGCCCGACCAGTAACTGGAACGCTTCGTGTGTGCGGTGTGCGTCGCGTCGCCAGGACGGCGAGTTTAGTCTGCGATTTTCGCACTGGCCGCGCCGAGGAGTTTCAAGATATGTCTAGCCAGGTCTAGCCACGCCGAAAGGGATTACCTTGTTGGCCGACGTTGCGCTGTCCTTTTTGTGCGCATAATTACTCGTCGACGTCGACGCGGCAGGCGCGCCGCTGCTCGACGCGCTTTTATTCCACGGTACCTAAAATTAAAATTTCGATTCATGTAAAGTGCATCTGCGGACAGGACGTCTACTGTGTTATTCATTTGTTTTTTTTTTCTATGACTCGCAAGTTGTACGTTCTCAGCTGGTTGGGTCACTGAATGAGTTAAGCTTTCAGTAATTTTCATAATGTATGCGCAATCATTTCGACCGAAAAACACGAATAGGTCGTGGTAAACATCACCGTCGTCTACTCAACGTATAAATGAAACGATTCGAGAACATGGTACTATCTCACTTTCTCGCCGATGCGCGTCCCTAAATGTCAATCCTAATCGTCCTGCGTGCGTAATCAACTCAATTGCGTCTGGCGCGCGTTTCGGTTTTATTGTTCGTTTGTATTTTTAAATCGCCGCCGGCGGCGCAGACCGGAATGAAACCGGATGCACTAATTATGAGCGGCTAAAGCTCTGCCACGCGCATTTTTTTCACACGTACTCTCGCTTTCGACGCCGCGTGCAGCTTCTCCTCGCGTCCTCGGCTCGTGGGCGTCGCACCGCGCGCTCTGACATTGTCATCCGCATCGGCCATTCCGAAAAAAAGAAGAAACGCCGCGCGCGCCGGTTCGATTCGGGCGTTCGGTTTTTATTTTAAAAATAACGCGCGGCTTTGCCAGAAGACGTAATGGCGGCGGCGGTCGACGTTAGCGACAAGGGGGAAGTGGGCATGACAGTTTTATATGGCATTTCTCTTCGCTCGGTCGAGTTTTCGGCAGCAACATATTGAGATAGATTCTCAGGGCAATCCCCGCACGCATTCTGGAGCAAACGAAGAGCCATACGTTACCCTCGACTCTTCCGCGTGCGCGATTAATTCGATTAATTGTAATCCAAATATTTTTGCAGCACGCGCAGTAAACAACTTGCAAAAGCCATGTTTTGTTGGAATGCGCTCGAAATTCAATTTGTTGGTATTAGCTAAAAATAATATCAAATTGGTACTATAATCGGCGCCATGTTCGAACGACTGGCGTACAGTTGCATTATGGCCAGGAAGGCTTAGAACAATTGCAGCGCGCTCGCACGCTGCAATTGCTCAACGAAAATAGACTTACATTACGTGAAGATTTACAAAAACATTCCCACTGTTCTTCGACGTTCGTGTATAAACACGGGCGCGCGCAGGCGTCGATTTGAAGTTGTAAAGTTTACACACGAATATTCCTACTCAATTACAAAAGATAAACCGTTGATTAATGAGGTTTAAAGGCCGATGATTCTATTGATAAATGCAGCGCAATACTTGCATATATCAACAAAATTTTACCATATAATCGATTCTATTTTCGGTTTATAGCCTGTCTGGGCGGCTTACTCATCTTCGGCTACAAATTCGTTCTGGAATTCTATAAGCACATCGTTGGAGCGCGTCATAAATTTGCGAAACTTTTAAAACAAATCCAGTTCGTCCCAACGAGCTCATAACACACATGTCAGTGGGTTTTTTTTGGCATGCGCGGTTTGTGTACGTATTATTTTCGTCAAACCTTATTACTCACATAGCTGCGATATCCGCTCATCCTTATGTAAGGACGATCACGACGTCGTCGCGGGCACGCACGGTCGAACGGCAAAACGGCGAGGCAAAAATGTATCGAAATTTATTGTCGCATCGTGCTTCCGCTTCGCAGGAACGCGCGCGCGAAATTTCCCTAATTTTCCGCGGCCGCTCGCGGCGTTCGCGAATCGCCTCGTTGTTTTTGTCAAATTCGAAGTCGGCGTCAAAGCGAAAACGGCGGCGGCGAGCACGCGACGAACGCGAACGGGCGGAAAAGCTCGCGCCGCGCGCGAACTACGATCGAGCACTTTGCGCCACCGACGCGGCGCATTTCATTGGCACATAACGGCGTTAATTAGTTCGACATTACACTTGCACTTCTGCGTGCGCTCGGGCTATTTTTACGTTTCGCGAACGATTCGAGCGCCGATCGAAAGGGTCGCGCTTGGCGGCGGCGTCGTCGGCGAGATGCGCGAGATGCGCGCACGACTCAACTACGGCGTCCGACGCGGAGCGCGCGGCCGCAGTCGGCGACGGCGGCGGGCGGCGGCGAGCGCGAGGACGCTCGGCGTCGTTGTCCGGACGCGCGGCGTCCCGATGGCGAGTCCGCACGACCCGCGACGACCGGAAGCCGAGCGAACTATTTAAAGCGGGACCGCGCTCGGGAAACATTTTCAGTCTCAGTCGACTTCGTCAGCATGCGCCTACAATTTCTTTTGTTTTGCATTCCACTTGAATCCTGCCAGTGATTTTTAATAGTCATAATTATCAAATTTTATTTAATCACGCATAATATCAAACGTTTTTGATTGGAAATGACTGCAGTTGTTAATTTGTAAATGCTGCAGTTCCGAAGGAAATTAACGCAAAAGTTTACAACTTCAAAAGTTTTCAATTATGCTTGCATTTTGTTTATGTAGAGGGCACCACCGCGCAGACAATTTATATATCCTCATTTTAATCTAGGTTCTTTGAGAAATAATTGCCATATTGAGAGTATAAACAATTATAGAATAATATAATATTTCTAATTAAAATTAATTACAACAAAAACATTGATATTTATACTTCTGAAATTGTTAATAGATGTAGTTTTCTGTAATCTGTAAATCTATTTAGTTCCACTACAATTCGAGGTGGGGCGCTTCTATCCGACTTTGTAAAGTTTTGAACATAATTTTCTCATCCAGCTTAAAATAACCGCGACTCGTGCTTCAGCCCAAGGCGTGAATGTACTTAGCGGCGTTTTAATTCTAATCGATGCCATAACTTTCCTCACTCGAGTTCTGCGCCATTGCCGCCGTGCGCGTCTTTGTTCTTTTTCACTGCGCTCTCGAGCAGCATGATTAATCGCCACTTAAATGGCGCAATGAAGGCAATCAAACGCCAACCGCCACTCGAGAGCGACGTGGGCAAGAATTCGAAAACCAATAAATGCGTTTCTGCGATTCGAGCCATTATTGCGTTGTCCGGCGTGCGTGCGGTTTACTATTATCCAGGTGATGTTGATACGCGTCTGACGTTTATGACAGATTTAATGGCGCCGAACTGCTACCGGTCGCGAGCGTCCCCACGTGAGAACGTCGCGGCGCTGCGAGCATAAGCGCGCGCCTCGGATCTCGGCGTCGCGCGTGTCTATAAAAGGACGCTCCCCCCGTTTCAGGTAATCCGAGAAATATGCGCCGACCACTAATCATTATCGCATTCGATGAAACGCGAAACGCGTTCGTCGTCCGCGCGAGTTATCTAACCGAGTGCGCAATTTTCGCAGGATGATCGTGCGCCGGCGGCGCGCGAATTCGCCAAGATGATATTCGCGCGGACCAGCCATGAAACGCTGCGGTCCTCGCGCGAGCGGCCGCCATCGGGCGGCGCGCGTTGAAAATGATCCGGTCCTTCCAGAATCGCTGTATTCAGCCAGCGCCGCGATCTGAGTCATTGGTGCGCGAAATCGCGGCGCGCATTTCGTACATTCCGCGCCGCCGCCTGCGGCCCCCCGGCGCACGCGCGCTCGCGTCGCCCGGCGGCGGCGGCGTTCTTATTCGCGTCGCGCCGCTCATACGAACGACTTAGCCACCACTGGTAAGGCGGCGTCGGCACGCGGGTTTCAATCTCTGAAATTACGACGGTCAGTGCACTCGCTCACGATTCGCCAAACGAACGCTCCCGTCGAGTTGTACTGCAGTTCGACGCTCGGCGCCACTTCGACCCATTCACACCCCGCGCTAGCAAGGATAATCCGAGATGTCTTCCTCCTCTGCGGTGAGGACCACCAAATACTCCTACCGTTCCACGGGCGGCGGCGCCGCCGACGTGAACATCGAATACAGCGCCGACCTCAGCGCGCTCACCAGACTCGAGGTAAGGCACACGTTTTCGTCCGCCATTTGCAAGAATTAACGCTTCGTCTAAGCGCGACGCGCATCATCGAGTCGTCGTTCGCCGCCTAAGTAACCTAAAGTAATCGCCGTCTGTGCAATCGTTTCAGGACAAGATCCGTCTCCTGCAGGATGATCTCGAATCCGAGAGAGAACTCCGCTCTAGGGTAAGAATAAACTTGAGCTAGACCAAAGCGCGCGTGCCGGAGATCGGCGGACATGCGCGCCGCGCAACCCGCCGGACTGCCAAAATAAATTTGCGTGTCGTGCGCCGGCTCTTGCAAAATTACGGAACTCGATATCGCGCCCAGCGCACGACGCACCTCGCCGCCCGCCTGGCCGCTACTACTTTTAGCCCGTGCGGCGGCTTCAAGCTCAGGACGTGGTGCGCGCTGGCGGCACGCGCAGCATTCGCGTCGCCTGTCGACGAGCACTTGAATCGAACACCTAATTTAAGTGCCCCCAATCGATCGGATCACAATGCGTTAACCCATTTTCACCTGTCGACTAAATATAAAGTCATCCGTGAAAAACGCCCCCAGCATTCACGTCGCCAACGCGTTCAGCAGCCACGATGCGAATCCTCGTAGGAGTGTTTTGCAACTCGCCACTAATTTGATGCAAACGAACTCCTCGAAGCTGCTCCGGAATGCGAAGCAATTCCGATATAAATACCTAGGATCTTATTATAAAGTAAAATTCAGCTGGGCGGCGGCACATCATTGACATCGTTTCTGCGATTTGTCATCGCCTTGTGGATTTTATGATAATGCGCAAGCGCGGGCAGTGAGCTAACGGCGGCCGTTTCGGCAGTCACTGCGTTATAAATAGCGGCCGAACCGTGCGTTGTGCGTTCCGCGTTGCATGACGCGAGACGAAATTATTTTCGACTATTTTCGGCGAGAGCCGATCGTAGAAAAAGCTCGAACAACCTGTGATCCAACCGGCCCCGCGGAGAGACACTTCAATGATACATGATTCACTTGTTTGCGCTTACGATAACATTCTGATAGGACATACTTGCGGTCATGAACACGTCGTTGCATCGACGGAATGAACAAATGCAATTTAGGCTTCTATGGAAATATTTTATGTAAACATAAGGCACGCAAATAAGAATTCGGCCTGTTTGTGTTGCAAGGACAATTATATTTTCTTTCGAAATATATGCGCGCTGGTAACTCGGGCACCTAACGAAACGTAGTAATTGTGTCAGACGGTAAAAATAGCGCCGCATAACGATTCGGTAAACATTCGAGAAACGCGCACGCACACACGCATCTTCTTTTTTCGGTCGCATGCTAATTATTTTGAGGAATGTTATAGATTGAACGCGAGAAGGCCGACCTCAGCGTCCAGGTGATTCAGCTCACCGAACGTCTGGAAGAAGCCGAAGGCGGTGCTGAAAGCCAGGTAGGTTCATACTTGAATGTTTTTATACGAGATTTTCCATCGCTTATTTAATTTCACTTTTCGCCCAGTTCGAAATCAACAAGAAGCGCGACACGGAGCTCCTCAAGTTGCGCAAACTGTTGGAAGATGTGCACATCGAGTCGGAGGAAACTGCCTCTCTGCTGAAGAGGAAGCACCAGGAGATCGTCGTCGATTTTCAGGAGCAGATCGACTCCCTGGCCAAAGCTAAATCCAGGTAATTACGAAAAAAGTCGGCGGCGCGCGCGTGCACCGCACGTTTTTCGATGCGCGGTGCTCGAACGTCCCACTTTTCGAATATCAAAATATCGAAACGACGTCGGTGAACGTGTTGGCGGCGCGCCAATGCATTCCTTCTCACGTTTCCTCCAACATGTTACTTTTTAACGTCGCCGCCGATTTGGTTAAGTGCGTTTTTAGTCGGAACCTGCGCGTCCATCTTCGACGTTCCGTGACGATTGGGTGCAATTGATGTAATGAGATATACGACGGTCAAATGAGAACGGTGCTTTAGATTGGCACACGGACGCACGGTGTTTAACGCAATGTGAGGCGGGCGATCGTAATGGCTCGCATAGTGAGCGAGTGGGATATTTATAACTTACGCGGGGCAACGCGTGGCCATATTTGTCCCGGTACGAAATTTGTTATATTTCTGGGTTCCCGCTCGACTCACGTACATTTTTGCATGACCGGTGTGCACCCATGCCGCCTGGGCAGCTAACGAACCGCACCGGAAACACGAAATTCGCCATGCCGGCCGACCGGTTCGTGCAATTAAACGCGATTTATTGGTTGCACCCTCTTTAGATCCCATAATTCTATCCTGGCCCACTTTCCGACGCGCTATTTATAAACCGCGCAGCACCTACGCACATAAACACACGAATTCCGCTACAATGCGACGATAAATACATTGAGCTGATGTGTGTTCGTGTAGGGCCGAGAAGGAAAAGTCCAAATTCCAGGCCGAAGTGTACGAACTGATCAGCAACTGCGAATCTGCCCAGAAGGAGCGTCTCATCGCCATCAAGCACTCCGAGAAGCTCGAAGTGTCCATCAGCGAATTGAACGTTCGCATCGAGGAGTTGAACCGCATCATCGTCGACATCACCTCCCACAAGACGCGTCTCGCGTCCGAAAACCTCGAGCTCACCAAGGAAGTGCAGGACATCAAGGTCAACCTCGAGAACGCCGTCTACTTGAAGACCCAGCTCGCCGGCCAGCTTGAGGATGCGCGCCGTCGCGCCGAAGACGACGAGCGTCGCCGCGCCATTCTCGAAGCCAACCTCCATCAGGTCGAGGTTGAACTCGAATCCATTCGCGTGCAGCTCGAAGAGGAAAGCGAGGCGCGTCTGGACCTTGAACGCCAGCTGGTGAAATGCCAGGGCGACGTGCAAGTCTGGAAGTCCAAGTACGACTCCGAGTGCGCCGCCCGCGCCGAAGAGGTTGAGGAACTCCGTCGCAAGTACACCGTGCGCATCACGGAACAGGAGGAGCACATTGAGAGCTTGTTGGTTAAAGTCAACAATCTTGAGAAGCAGAAGTCCCGCTTGCAATCCGAGGTGGAGGTCTTGATCATCGACTTGGAGAAGGCGAACAATGTCGCCAGGGAATTGCAGAAGCGCGTTGAACAGGTCGAACGTGTCAACCTGGACCTCAAGACCAGGCTCGACGAGACCTTGGCCATGTACGAACAGAGCCAACGGGACTTGCGCGTCAAGCAGACCGAGATCCAGCGCTTGAACCACGAATTGGACAAGACCAGGGAACAGAAGGACATCCTCGCTCGCGACAACAAGAAGTTGGCAGACGACTTGCACGATGCCCGCAGTACCCTTACCGAGTACACTCGCAGGATGCACGACATGGAGATTGAACTTCGTCGCTTGGAGAACGAGAGGGAAGAACTTACCGCTGCTTACAAGGAGGCCGAAGCTGTATGTATCAAAGTCACACCAACCAGAGACACTCTAATGCAAATCGTTCTCTGATATATAGGGCCGCAAGGCGGAGGAACAGCGGTCCATGCGTCTGGCTTCCGAACTCAACCAGTTCCGTCACGAAGCTGAGAAGCGCCTGCAAGAGAAGGACGAAGAAATCGAAGCGATTCGGTAAGTGACGTGTACTTAAACTCACGGGACTGACTGAGACGCTCGTGTAATGCATAACTCAAGTGCATGCTCGGCCATGAAAATGCACAAGCCCTGCTTGTTTGTTTGGCAATTGTTGTTCACCAGCTTTTCATCCCGAAATAACTCGCCGGCTAATTGGATTCGAGCCATTCGTTTTGTCATATAAACGGAAGCACGTTGAACGCATGATTTAAAACGATCAATCTTTCGCGCGCGACTGCTTTTCTCCGAACGTTTGCTCAAAGTTAACATGCCTCGCTGCGGTGCTGGCGTGAAAGTAGCCGACGTTGAGGCCCAGGATAGGCTGCTGCTTTCTGGCCCGCGGAGAAGCAAAAAACCCCTGCCCCCCATAGACAATTGGCTCGAAGACCTAGACTTAGAGCGATATTTGCCAAGGAAAGTCTACAGTGAAGAGGATCTGAGCTCAGTAGTGCGGCGAGTGGGCCGAGACGCGGGCAAGTATTACATACCGCCCAAACCCAAAACGAAAATCGATCGACAGTTGGAGGTTTGCGGGCAGTCGCCAGACTTGTGGTATAATACGCAGGTGAAGTCAGAGATGCGCCGAAAGCGCGAAACCGTCCGCACCATGAAGGTCCTCAAGAGCAGGATCTCCGACGAGATCGTCGATTACGATCCAGACCTGGACACACGCATCGCCGAGCAATTGAAGCACCAGCAAAAGTTTCTCAAGGGCAAGTCTGCCAAGGCCATTGAAACTCAGTTGCTCTCGGAGAGCAACAAAAACATCCAATCCGGATCTGGCTTGGAATTGGTCAAGTTTGACGCTACGCACGGCGGTTTGGATTTGGACGAAGTAAGGACTCACAATGCGTCAGCGCACGCACGCCTCATGTGCCAAAGACTGGAGACCGAGGTGGACAACAGTTTCATGGGCCCGCTCGAGACCCTGAGCGCCGAACTAAAGACATTAGGCAAGAAGAGCACCACGTACTTCATGGCGAAAAGGTGAAGCACGTCATGGTGACGGCCAGTTTGCACGCGAGTTATTTTTAGCCCTTAATTGGCCGCAGACTAACATTGTGCAATCGCATTTCTATTCGTGTTACAGATCGACATTGTTCCAACTTTTTCACGCACGTAGCATGACGTCAAGCTGCAATCATTACATAACAAAAGAACAACTAACATATGTTAATATAAATTTTTGAATGCAAATGTTGACCATGCACCTTTTGCAATCTCTAGCAAAGCTACGAGCATCGAAATCGAACAATTGAATGCGCGCGTCGTCGAGGCCGAGACCAAGTTGAAGACCGAGGTCACCCGCATCAAGAAGAAGTTGCAAATCCAGATCACCGAACTGGAGATGTCCCTCGACGCTGCCAACAAGCAGAACATCGACTTGCAGAAGCTCTGCAAGAAGCAATCGCTTCAAATCACGGAACTCTCCGCGCACTACGACGAAGTCCAGCGCCAATTGCAGGTCACCCTGGATCAGCTCAGCGTCTCCCAGCGCCGCGTCCAGGCCCTCACTGCCGAGGCTGAAGAGATCAGAGGCAACTATGAATCCGTAAGGCCGGCGCATCCACGCAACGCGAGCAGCGTTGATATTCTAAATCGTTTTCTCAGGCACTCCGCAGCAAGAAGGCCGTCGAATTGCAATACGAAGAGTCCGTCACCCGCATTAACGAACTCACTGCCATCAACGTCAACCTCGCCTCGGCGCGCAGCAAACTCGAACAGGAATTGTCCGTCGTCGCCGCTGACTACGACGAGATCACCAAGGAATTGCGCATCTCGGACGAACGCTACCAACGCGTCCAAGTATGAGTCATCTCTAATTTAACTACAATTGCATATTCATGGGCGAAACTTTCAGGCTGAAATTAAGCACACCGTCGAAATTCTCCACGAAGAACAAGAACGCGTCGTCAAGATCGAAGCCATCAAGAAGTCTCTCGAGATCGAGGTCAAGAATCTCTCCGTCCGCTTGGAGGAAGTGGAAGCCAACGCGATCGTCGGCGGCAAGCGCATCATCTCCAAATTGGAGGCGCGCATTCGCGACATGGAATGCGAGCTCGACGAAGAGAAGCGTCGCCACGCCGAGACCATCAAGATCCTGCGCAAGAAGGAGCGCACCGTCAAGGAGATGATGATCCAGTGCGAAGAGGACCAGAAGAACGTCATCCTGCTGCAAGAGTCCCTCGAAAAGTCCAACCAGAAAGTTATGCTCTTCAAAAAGCAACTCCAAGAACAGGTCGGTTATCTAAAACTCCTACGCATGACCAGTCGGTGACGGAGAGGGGGTGGTTTCCGTTTGCAGGAGGGAGTTTCACAACAGAGTGTAACCCGCGTGCGCCGCTTCCAGCGCGAGCTGGAGGCCGCCGAAGATCGTGCCGACACTGCCGAGAGCAGCTTGTCCTTCATCCGCGCCAAGCACCGCACCTTCGTCACCACCAACACCGTGCCCGGATCCCAGGTCTACCTGGTGCAGGAGACACGGACGACCACCGAGCAGATCTAAGCGGTCGCCACGAACACGATCGTGTTCACGAACGTGTGGCGCGCGAGCAATCTTATTATTTTTTATTCACTTCACACCCTACTTTTCTTTCTTTCTTTCGTCGTGCACAACCGAGTCAACCAACTGGCCATACACTTTTACGCGTATGTAACGTCGGCCGTAACGAAATACGATTTATAAAAATAATGCGAAGGAAGGCGTTCTGCTATCGCCGCGTGGGCCATTAAAACAGTAAATAAAATTACAAACGTGTTGCGCATATACATTGGCAGCCACCGTTGCCCGCAGCGTCGACCTTCGCTTTTAAATTTAATTTTAGTTTATAATTTTCACATTCAATCGTCGCCTGTCCAGCCCAACCTTTGATGGCAGCGCTAATTAACCGAAAATACCGAGACAATGCCAACGAACACTTAAGTTTAGCCGAACCGTTCGTTTGCGTAATCATTGTAATGCACATAAAATAAAATGCAAGAGATCGTGTGTTTGCTTCGAGTTATAGTCTTTCTATTAAGATACAATTTTTAACTGTTATAAAGGATGAACAATACCTAGAGGAATCTAAATAAATATGCTTGTATTATAAACATTTAATATTAACAAACATCTAGGATAAGAGGAGGCGACAAATTGATTGCGCAAAACAGAAAACAACGAACTATGGCTTCTAAAGATATATTGAATCACATTTAAAATCACATAATTGCAGATTAAAATAAGTTACTCTTCAATGTGACGGTTATGCTTCGATTGTCGGTACCTAAGGGAAAACGAAGGCATAAATATTTAAAAAACACTGCATACTGAAGGAATCTTCAAGAGATCTAAATCCAAAAAAATCACACACATCACATCAAATATCACATTCGTTGCCAGAGGAGAAGTCAACAACCCTGTTGGAAAAAGATAGTAAATCAAATACCTGATAGTTATCCAAAAAGCTTCTTGAATTCATCATAGAAAACAAGCACCAAGGCGCCGCCAGTGCCACGCAAAATATTGGAGAATGCTCCCTTGTAAAAGGCTCTGCCACCTTCATCGCGTAATATCTTTTTCCAACAATCCCACGTATTCTTGTACATGAAATCTTCCTTTGCGCGCCCTGACTGCATCATCATGCGACGTCGTACCGTATCGAACGGGTACGAGGTGAACCCAGCAAACGTAGTCACGCACTGAACAAAAATCATTTCAAATTGACATTTACAGAATAAAGCGATCCGAAAATAAAATAAGCAGTTATTTGATCAGCAATATGGGTAGTGGTATATAAGAAGTCATCATATGAAGCTCAGCCATTTTGATACATCATTTCAAACAAAAACTCAAGTTAGTTCCAAATGTGATAACATACCTGAGCGATTATGAACGAAATAAGAAATGGGGTGTTTTTGGGATCTGGTAGCATGCCCTTGGCCGTATCGAAAAAACCAAAATAGGTCGCGCGGTATATGATTATACCCTGGACTGACACTATAAAACCTCTGTATAATCCAATCAAACCATCAGATTTTACAGTCTTCACCAGACAA